>BHFT01082202.1:0-13525 GCA_004320025.1 Laticauda laticaudata | reverse complement strand
GAGGCAGTGAGTACAGAACGGAAGCATCGCGTTAACCAATAGATGGCAAGTGTTTTTCTCCGTTTTACATCCTCTTTGCATCCGTTGGTGCAGTGTGACAGGGGCTTTAGAATGCATGCATTCTGCAAACAAATACTTTTACTCAAGGGCAAGGTAATTCATATTACTTTGAATCAAATGAAATGGGAGCAGAAAATATTCTAGCATTTGAATTTCCAAGAATTTTTTTGGTAATAACAAAAGGCAGGATATGGCAAAGACGCAAAAATGCTACTGTAAGCTTAGAGACTTGTTCTTTAGACTTAGGTTCAAGTTACAGAGGTTTTGTATATATGGTATGTGTGTGTGTGTGTGTGTGTGTGTGTGTGTGTGTACCCACGCGGGTGTGCGTTTTGTACATGTATGCATCCNTGGTATGTGTGTGTGTGTGTGTGTGTGTGTGTGTGTGTGTACCCACGCGGGTGTGCGTTTTGTACATGTATGCATCCCTTGAGAATCCAGAAGATATAAATTGATGCTTCCTGTTTGGAAAACGAGAATCATTCTTAACTAAGAAATAAAAATTCCATCATATGGGGAAATTTATACATGTTGCTTTACTTTCATGTTACAATGTGCAGTGTCTGTGATAAGTAACAGTCTTAGATTTGGAAATCAATGGTATGTCCATTTTATATGCTAAGACTATGATTGAGGGAGCTGAACTTTGAAATCCAGTCTGATGTTGATCTAATGGAAGCTGTATTTTAAATGTTGGCCTTGAGTGATCTTAACCAGCTATCATATGCTGGCATTGCTATAAACCATCCTTCATAGCCATTTTCCCATAGGGATAATGGTATTTATACTCCAATACTTTTGGGAGGATGCCTTTGCAATTTGACAGAAGAATGCTATTTTGTTACAATCATTATTGTTTTAAAATGGATTGAACACACACACACACACACACACACATGTTATGCAAAAAGAAGAGGCAGGAAATCTAATTTCTTGAACACTGTTAAAAACTTAAAAGGCTAACAAATCAATTAACACTGTCAATGTTAAGTATGAATATTATTGCAGTTTAGCATGCTTCCTTAAAGAAACTTAGTGGAAAGTGTTCTGGCTTTGAAACATGAAAATAATTTGCTATATTCCTCTCCTGGCCAAAAGAAATCCCTTTCTTTTTTCCAGTATGCCTGCATAGCAACCTTTGGCTGTTGCCAGGATAAACAAGAAGCACCTGTCCACAACGCTCTGCTCCTTAAAAAAGCAGTGCTTTCAAAACCATGCATAATAGCCTTTTACTGATAAGCTGACAAATCAAAGCAAATTCAAAAAATATTAGCATTGCAAAAGGTAATTAACTCTGTATTAACCTGGAAAGATGCTCAAGTTCAGAAAAACATATAATGGCAACTGATAGCTTTTGATATTGCGATTCAGTTGTATTCTTGCATGTGTGTAACTTTGTTAAATTTAATAGAGCTTATTTCTGAGTAGCGCATGAATGATCCTATTAAACTGCTTCTACACAAGCAGACATCTCATTGCAATGGGACTTGCCTTCCAACAACAGTGGTTTTCTTCCACACCCACCTCCAGATTCAAAGGAATCCATTCTACTGATTGATACTGTACTATTGGTAGACTGAAATTGCTGGGTACATTTTTCTGATTGTAGAATTGAATCATAAAACTGCTCAATTCTACAGCACTGTATGAAAGGAGACAAACTGGTTATAGGTAAATCCCTGTCTGCAAACTGCTTTTAAAATGGCTATTTTTGGAAACATTGGTGTAGATGTTGAGCAAAACCATCACCTGATTTACCAATTAAATACTAACTAAATATTAATATCATGAGCCCTAATGATAAACTGAAAATTAAATTCTGTGCATATACAATCATGATTTAAGAGTTATATTAGTGTGTAATATCATCAATATGCTTGAAATGCTTCTGTAATTTTGCAGTCCAGGGAAAAACTTAAACAAATCATTTTGCATATTTTCATTTAGATTCTTTTTAATCAGGAACAATCCACTGTCAGATGATTATTAAGTAAGTAAATTTCAATATTAAATTAGATCTCAATATTTAAATTTTTCATACACAACATGAGAAATGTGCTTTCAGTTGTAAGATACAAAAATTTAATAGTAATAACTATCTGCCTTATTTTTGGCATATTTATTTTCATGGTCTTGACACACTTTTGATTTTTCTTTCTTTCAAAAAAACCATTAATGTCCTCCACACTGCAAGCAAACTTGTGACTGGAAAGATTTATCATCAGCTTATCTTGTCTGAATACTTAATACTGACGTCATTGTGTTAGTTAAGACTTTGCATCCGACTGCAAATGAAATTCAGACTTGGTTGGACTCTGCTTCAGTTAATTGAGGTTGAATGGCTGATTAGTGATATTTTGGGCTATTTTGGATGGACTGGCATTCAAGAAAGATTTTGTCTTAGCTAATGAGCATTGTTTTCTGGAGGTAAGGTTTATTTCTGATCTGGGGATTTGGATGGGACAAAAGTGTTAAACAAAAGAGTTTGCTTATTAGTAGCACAGTGATAGAGCTGAAGGGACCATTATTTTTTATTTTAAACCAATTAAAAACATGTCTAAGATAACCAAAGAAATGTGAATAAGGCTACAATTATAATACTCTGAAAAGTGTAATTAAATTCTTCGCATGAAGAAGTGGTTTATAGCCTGCCCGGAGTAAGATGAATTTAAATTTAAAAAGAGATTTATAAATATTCTATTTTCAGTCTATTTAGCAATAACATTTATAATCATTTTTGTGTGTGTCTTTGAATTTGTCTTGACTGATTGACAGAGAGCGAGTGATAGAAAGAGACGAGGTCAAAATCACCCAGCTGGTTTCATGCCTAAAGCAGAACTGGATCTCACACTCTTTTGGTTTCTAATCTGATACCTTTAATGTTTTAATTTATTTGTGGGAGTAAGGATGGAATATAAATTATTTTAATATTAAAATGTTAAGGTAGAAATATGTTGCTCTCATTTTTTATTGCTAAGTTAAAATGACATTGATAGTGATATGAATATATAGATAATTTATATAAAGATATATAATTTGCCATGTTGAATAGTACAGAAAATATTTGTGGCAGGTGTGGAATATGCTAAATATATTGTTGGAATCTGCTATTGTACATACATTTTCAATCCATGGCTTTTTTTAAAAAAAGTATTTTATTATTGATTTGCCATGGAGATGGTAATATTTCAAAAGCTTCCATTCCTTAAAAGAGAGTTCTATTTTATGTACAGTATTTCCATATATACAAGGCACAAGCATTCAATTGTTTTAAAATTATATTTTATTAAGATGAAAGCTCTTTACTTGAAATTAGGTGAAGCTCTGGAAGGTCATACTTGACCTTAATAAGGCAAGATTTCTATTTCTCCAGTTCCTTTACCATTAGCTAGACTCTTATCAGTCTTCAAATTGAAATCAATTATAATGTTTACAAATTACAATAATTGGATTCACATACCTTACGAGCCCCAAAACAAGAAAGCCTTATTATGGATGAGCATCAGAAGTGTAACCTGTAATTACTATATATGTAATTGACAGGCCAGGCCCAACACCCAAATTTAATGATGGTTAGCCAGCAGCCAGCCAATTGTCACACAGATATGGGGAAATAATCTCAATCCTTCCCCATAATAAAAATGTTGTCTTTTTCAGAACCAAAAGTAGTTGAATTCAGAGAAGTTGGATCCTGGGGCTAAGGAAAAAAAAGAGGTCCTGTTCTCCAATTATTAGGAAAACCTACAGAAAGATGGAACAGATAACAGATAATCAGAGTTGGAAGGGACCTTATAGGTCATCTAGTCCAACCCCACCACCCAAGCAGGAGACCCTACACCATTTTGACAAATGGCAATCCAATCTCTTCTTGAAAGTCTCAAGTGATGGTGCTCCCACAACTTCTGAGGGCAAGCTGTTCCATTGGTTGATTGTTCTCACTGTCAGAAAGTTTCTCCTTATTTCCAGGTTAAATCTCTCCTTGTTCAGTTTTCCATCCATTATCCTTGTCTGGCCTACAGGAGTTTTAGAAAATAGATTGACCCCTTCCTCCCTGTGGCAGCCTCTCAAATATTGGAAGACTGCTTTCATGTCTCCCCTAGTCCTTCTCTTTACTAGACTAACCATGCCCAATTTCTGCAACCATTCTTCATATATTCTAGTCCCCTAATCATCCTGGTTGCTCTTCTCTGCACTTTTTCTAGAGTCTCAACATCTTTTTTATAATGTGGTGAACAAAACTGGATGCAGTACTCTAGGTGTGGTCTTACTAAGGCTTTATAGAGTAGTATTAGCACCTCACTTGATCTTGATGTATCCTCTGTTAATGCAATTTAGGATTGCATTAGCTTTTTGAGCTGCTGCCAGGGTGGGATTCAAAATTTTTAACAACCGGTTCTGTGGGCATGGCTTAGGTGGTGAGCGTGGCTTGGTGGTCATGTGAATGGGTTGACATGGCTTGGTGGTCATGTTATTGGCTAGGTGTGGCCAATCAATACCACTCACATCGAGGCATGCATCTCCTCGCCTGGCCTCTCATGCCTGTGGGGTTGCTGCAACAGTCGTAAGTGTGAAAAATGGTCATGTCACTTATTTCAGCACCATTGTAAGTTTGAATGGTCTCTCCACACAAGCAAAGTACCAGCAAAAGAGGAAAGAAAACTCCAGAGAGGTTCCTGAGACAGGAAATCTAGTCCTCCAAGAATGTAATAAGGGTTAACGGAGAGGCAGTTTCTTGTCAGCAACACCAAATGTTTCCTTCCTGCTTCCTTACAGGTCATTAGGCCAGTAATTTCTTCTAACAACCAGTTCTCTGAACTGCTTAGAATGTTAACAACCAGTTCTAGCAAACAGGTGCGAACTGGTGGAATCCCACCCCTGGCTGCTTCTGCTGCACATTGCTGGCTCATATTTAGCTGGTTGTCCACTAAGACTGAAACAGAATCAGGGGTGGTATTCTACAGGTTCGGCTCAGTTCGGACGAACTGGTAGCTCCAAGGATCATCTGTGAGCGAACTGATTCACTCCGACGATCAGCTACTGGGCCTGCCCCTCCCCTCCCTGGCTGTATATTGACCTTTATTTCCTGGTTTTCAAGCTCATCTGCTTCATGTGGCACAGCAGATTGCTGCATCAGCTGTTTAACACACAGGCAGAGTGCAGGATTTCAGGACAAGGTCAGGAGTAAACCCTTGGTGCTCATGCAAAGCGCGTGCTCACCACACCAATTGTTACACCGACTGAATCACACCCCTGAGTCATACTCACCAAGCCGCACTCATAGAACCGGTGGTGAAAAAAATTGAATCCCATCATTGAACAGAATTCTAAGCATGTGAGTGGAGAACTTTAGCATCAGACCCAGCAGTGTTGGGATTCATTTTTTTTTACTTCCGGTTCTGTGGGCATGGCTTGGTGGGCGTGGCAAGGGAAAAATACTGTAAAATCTTCAGTCAGAGGTGGTATTTGCCAGTTCTCCGAACTACTCAAAATTTCCGCTACCAGTTCTCCAGAACTGGTCAGAACCTGCTGAATACCACCTCTGAGACCCAGCCATCCTAAGCAATCAGTAATAGGTCTCATTTGGAATTATGCATTCAGTTTAACCTCTCTTGTTCCATGTGGTTAAGTCCATTGTTTTGTCTTTGGTATTTTTGTTTTTGGTACATGCTTGGTAAATTGTACATTTTTGAGGAATGGCGGAGTTTCTCTAAACTGAGGGGTATATCAACGTATTGTCTTCTATGGGGATTTTTTCGGGGGGGAGGGGGGTAGCTCTTTCCTTTTACTTCCTTTCAATTTTAACTGATTTCTATTTAGCTCATTTCCAATTATCTGTTATTATTTAAGCATTTTTGTTCATTCATTCATTCATTCATTCATTTTTTTTAAAACAATGTTGCATTTTATTCATCTCTTGCTTCTAGGTGTTAGCTGGTTCGTTGCTTGATTATCTTTTCCAGAATCCTGGTATTGAGGTCAGGCTGATAGGTATGTAGTTTCCTGGATCTATTTCCCCCCCCCCCCTTTTNCCCCCCCCCCTTTTTTTTTTGAAGATGGGAACTACATTAGCCATTTCCCAGTCCTCCGGCAGTTTCCCTGTGCTCCAGGATCTTTGCAAAATATAGTTCAGTGGTTCTGAAGTCATGTCTGCCAGTTCTTTCTGAACCTTTGGGATGAAATCCATCTGGTCCTGGTGATTTGAACTCATCTAAGGTGGACAGATAGCCACTTACCATTTTCTTCCCTATTTTAACTTGTGTTCCTAATGGTCTGATCTTTGCAGTGCTGTTTTTGATAGGTTGGACTGTTTTTTTCCTTTGTGTAAAGAAAGTTGCAAAACATGAGTTAAGTAGTTCCGTTTTCTCTCTGTTACTTGTCACCAATGGACCAATTGTTTCTTTGACTATTTTCTTGTTTTTAACATGTTGAAAGAAGTTTTTTTATTTGTTTTTTTTAACTTTTGTCACAAGCCTTAGTTCATTATGAGCCTTAGCTTGCCTCACTTCATCTTTGCAGGCTCAGGCTATTTGCTGATATTCTGCCTTAGTTATGTTCCCCTCTTTCCACTTTTTATACTTGTCCTTTTTGACTTTCAGTTTATCAGAGAGTTCTTCATGCAGCCATGCTGGTTTCTTTTGAGAATTGTTATTTTTCTCCTTCATTGGTATTCTACTATACTGGGCTTTTATAATCTCATTTTTCAAAATTTTCCCAAGCTTCTTGAGCTGTTTTCCCCTTGAGGATTCTCATTCATGGTATCCTTCCCAGACTCCATCTAAGTTTATTGAAATTAGCTCTCTTAAAGTCCAAGACTGTTTGAATTAATCATAGAAATAGTGACTTACAAGCACTGATGCATGCTGTCTGTTATTATGAGGGTTTTATTTAACAGCTATTTGAGGATAAAAGCTAGGAAATGATTAGATAATTCTGCTAACCATCCATTTCATGTGAGCATTAGTAATGAAAAGATAAAAAACAAAAACAGCTTGCAAGATCTGTTTTAAAACCTCAGTCATATCCTAGAGGCTGAAAGATTCCTTAAAAAAAAAAAGTGAAGGATTGTCATTTCTGCAGAGAGAGTAATTAGTAGTACTCATCAAGAGCTTTTCATAATTTGTGTTATGTGTAACACTGTGCATGTTAAACAAGCATCTAGTAGTTCCATATTAACTGATCCAGCCTGTTGATCTGGCCTGTTTGTTCAATAGAGCAAGCCACACTGGACCATTCAGGATCACTCTCTGTATGCATCAATCATTTTGAAAGGAAACACAAAAGGGATATATTTCCTTACCTTTGCAATGCTTACACAAGATGGATGACATGTGGCTTCTTTTGTTCATAATGTATCTATAACATTTAATTAAACAGTTGTTCAGATTTGCCTTTCTGGTAGATAGAAAGGATTTTTATGCAGCTGTTTGCCTGACTCTCAGTTCCTTTTACCAGTTGTTTTCTAGCCATGTTGACTATAAATGTGCTTGGTTCTGATTATTGGAGGCCTTCAATACAAACATGCAGCAGTGCTTGTGCTTCAGAAGTGTGTTTTTCCTTTCTTGTCAGAATGGCAGAGGAGGCATGAATTATTTTATCTTTGGAAGAAATCTTATGAAAGAAGGAAGGCAAGGTCAGAAAAAATGGGCTACAGTGGATGTAATGGCCAGCAGGAGGCGGGAGCATCCTTTAAATCCAGAAAGTGGGAAGATGATACTTCTAGTTACCAAGCTCAGAGAGCAACCAGACTCTACAAAAATAAATAAATATAAAATGTACAAACCACACCAAGTAGCATGTTGTTTATAAAACTAAGTTATGTGCACTACATTTATTGGACACAATCGGCACATGAGGGTCTGCAGATCTAATGAAAAGTATGAGCTACCTTGGGAGAAAGAGGGGAGAAGACATGCTGTCTAGAAAACAATCAAACAAGAGTAACAGGAGCCCACTTAATGGTTAGTAAAATAAATTTAGGAAGGACTCACCCCAATGAATCAAAAGTTAAGAGAACAGCAATAAAGAGGACTGGATGCTAAAACATATGAAGAATGGTTGCAGGAACTGGGCATATCTACTTTACTGAATAGGGGACATGGTGGCTCAGTGGCTAAGATGCTGAGTTTGTCAGTCAGAAAGGTTGACAATTCAGTGGTTTGAATCCCTAGTGCTGTGTAATGGAGTGAGCTCCCATTACTTGTCCCAGCTTCTGCCAACCTAGCAGTTCGAAAGCATGTAAAATGCAAATAGAAAAAACTTTGATGGGAAGGTAACAGCATTCCATGTGCCCTTGGCATTGAGTCATGCTGGCCACATGACCACAAAGATGTATTCGGACAGCACTTGCTCTTCGGCTTTGTAATGGAGATGAGCATTGCCCCCTAGAGCCGGAAATGACTAGCACATATGAACCTTTACTTATTTTAATGAAAGGAAGGACTGGAGGTGACATGATAGCAGTGTTCCAATATCTAAGTGGCTACCCCAAAGAAGAGGGAGTCAACCTATTCTCCAAAATACCTGAAGGCAGGACAAAAAACAACAGATAGAAATTATTTCCTAACAGTTAGAACAATTAATCAGTGGATTGACTTGCACTTGTGTGTGCTACAAGACTGGAGGTTTTTAAGAAGAGATTGGACAACCATTTGTCTGAAATTACATAGGGTCTCCAGCCTGAGCAGGGGGTTGGTCTAGGCTCAAGAAGATCTCCAAGGTCTTCAACCATTGGAATTAATTGCCCTCTGAAGTTGTGGGAGCACCATCACTTGAGACCTTCAAGAAGAGGTTGGACTGCCAGTTGTCAGAAATGGTGTAGGGTCTCCTGCTTGGGTGGAGGGTTGGATTAGATCAGAGGTCGCCAACCTTTTGGATCTCAGGGACCACCAAACTCATAATTTTAAATGCCAAGGACCACTAACCAGTTCTGTGGGCATGGTCTAATGTGTGGGTGTGGCTTGGTGGTCATGTGACTGGATGGGCATGGCTTGTATGTAAATATTATAAATATTTATATAAATATTGATTTTTTTATTTAAAAGTCTGCACTGAATAATAGAACCTTCAGTCCTAAGGGAGGTTCAGCTTTGCTTAAAATCTAAAGACGAGTTCGAAAGCAAGAAATCCAACCATTTCCTGCTTCCTAGCTAATCTAAATCTCCCGGCAGAGTAGAATAGATGATGGCTGGGAAAAAAAAGGAAAAATAGCAATTTAGCAGGCAAGTTTGTCAGGTAAGGAGTGAATGGGCAGGGAGGGTTCCCACGGGTCATGTGGGTGCCACAGCCTTGTGTTTCTGCACAGCCTGGATTAATTGCTTTGAGAGGGGGTGCTCTGGGGGTGAGATTTCTCTGCGGCCCACCAAAATTTTCTCGCACCCCACCAGTTGGCAACCTCTGGACTAGATGACCTGGAAGGTCCCTTCCAACTCTGATTATCTGTTAAGGTCCCTTCCAACTCTGTTATTTTGTTAAAAACAGAGGTTGCACTCCCATTTGTGGCACTAACGAGTATCTGATGGCCTAATGTACAAAACCAAATATTTGTCACTTACCAATTCATGGCTTAGTATGTTATGTAAACTCACCAACTTCACTTGCCCGCAAAGGCAGGAGCTTTCTGGTTTGCTCTTGCTTAAAAACATGTTATTGTTGTTTGTCATGGCTGTCCAGATTTGCCTTAATTTGGCTGGCTTCCTTGCCACCTTCTGTGCCACTTGTAGACAAAGATATTACAAAGCTCATTTAATCTTGTGGCCTGCCAACTTCTTAAGTGGGAAGTTGGATGAAACTTCTGTTTTTTCTTATCCCTTCCCCTTCTGATTTATTGCCAACCATAGCTGATGAAGGAGATGTTTTTTTTAAAAAAATGTTTAAACTAGCTTGTTTCTTTGCTACTGTGTGCACCACTTACAACCCAATTGTAAGAATTGGGACTTCTGTAGAACTTCTACAACCCAGAAGTTGTAGCACAACTTCTATTGAAGCTCTTGTATCATCCAGCTAAAAGGGGGGTGGAGGCTAAACATTCAGAGATGAAAGTTAGATAGAGAACGATAGGGATTATTTCCTTCCTTAGTTTATTAAATCCTGAGAAAATAATTCTTTTAAAAATATCTAGAATTAAACATTTGTGAATTTTGGCAGCACAGCAAACCACCAAACGAACCGTGGAAAGTTCCAGATTAAAGTAAATATTTAGATGGAGGCTGAAAAGCCTTGCTAATCTTAAAATGGGAAAGTAGCAATATAGCAACAAGATATGCCTAGCTGAAGACAGCAGTGAGCAATGATATCTAAGCTGGTTCTGCTCTCAAGCTAAAGGGCCTGTCACATTGGCCGACAGATGCAAAACGTTTGTAAAAAGGACACAGCGGACGAGAAAATGTTCCATCCATGTGTTATCCGCCTCTCAAAAGTGCCCGAATTTGCATACCCAGAAGCGGACAACGGACAGGAACGGACATGGGGGAGGATGTAGATGGGGATGTAAACGGATGGCTCCACAGAAGCTAGTGGATGGAAGTGGATGGGAGCAGATGGCACATCCGCTAGGGCTTCCGGGGGAGCACCCAAAGCGGACGCACAGCGGATAAGAGCGGATGGTCAGAGCCAGAAGCCTAAGCGGATGCTTAGCGGATGTCTAGCGGATGGCCTAGCGGATGACGCGGATGCAGAGCGGAAGCCTAGGCGATGCCTAGCGGATGCAGACCATTCACTGCGCATGCGGTGGAGGATGCATTGCGTAAGCCGCAGCGGATATAAGGGAAGCAGCTCGCAAGCAGGTCACCATTCAGAGGAAGACCTGCTGCCAGATCACACTCCAGCCAGCTAGCAGCCACCCCAAGCCAGCCAGCGCAAACGCAACAACCCAACAACCATGGGGAAGAAGAGAAAAGCTCTGCCATCTGCTGCCAGCCCTGGCAAGAGGGACAGGGCCACCATCTCACCCCCTGGCCCTGACTCTGGGCTTCTGCGGGGGCTTCTGCTGCTGGGGGTATATTCTTCTGTGCTGCCTTCTGCTGGCCTGCTCCTGGTTTGCTGGGTGCTTCTGCTGGTGCTTACTCTGGCTGGTGCTGCTACTGGTCTGCTTGGTTGCCTGGTCCTGCTGGTCCCTGGCTGGTGGCTCCTGGTTCTGCTGGTGCTCCTGGCGTTCCTGGTCCTCCTGGTGGCTCTGGTGCTCCTGGTCCTGCTGGTCCTGCTGGTGCTGCTGGCACTGCTGGTTGCTCAGTCTGCTGCTGCTGATCTGGTCCTGCTGGTCCTGCTGGTCTGCCTGGTTGCTGCTTGGTTGCTTACTCTGCTGGTGCTGCTGGTGCTGCTGGTGGTGCCTGCTTTTGCTGCTACTGTTGTTGCAGCGCCTACAACCTCGAAGCCACTCTGATGAGGGTCGCATATGGCCCTGCAGAGGGAGGAAGAGGCAGATGTGTGAACGGGAGAGGAGGCAATACTCCATTGAAGAGGAACATGATATGGCTGGAAATGGCTAGGGAGAACGAGTATCTATGGTGGGAAGGGGCACAGGCTTATCGAGACACAAAAGGAAGGCAGGTTGCTTGAAGAGAGCAAGGCAGAGAGCCTGGGCTACACTTCGGATGTGCTCCTTGGCTGGTGGAGCCATGCACACCTGGTAACGGGAAGCTGCACCTCAAGAAATCTGGTGAGGCCGCGGTCAAGCTGACGGACTGAGAGAACTACGTCATGGCCAAGTGCAGCTTCTTGGAGGGTGAGATCTGCCACTGAGGAGGCAGCCCTCTCACAACCCTCTCTCTCCGGCAGCCCGCTGAGAGCCAGTCCTTTCTGCCCAAGAGTCAGCTCCTGTGTCGCAGGCAGGATATGTGGAGCTTGCATGACAGAGACCCCCTCGACAGCTGCACTACCCGTAGTGGAGCGCGTGGAGGACCCCCCTGAGGCAGTGGGAGCAAGGAGAGGGCCACTTCCACCAAAAGGCAACCACCATCCCCCCCCAGCTCTACCTTCCAGCAGAAAGGCAGAGAGGCTTGGACCGGAGGGGCTAGAGCCACACTGTCTAGCTGGAGATCAGGGACACATCAGAAGCAAGCGTAGATCTCCTCTCTCAGCTGGTACACAACGCGATGTTTCCATCCTCCCAACCGCAAGCGCCTTCCTTAACCTACGTCGACCAGACCCTCATGAACATGTCGGAATCAACAGTACAGTGGTAAGGACAGGATCACCGGTCTTCTTCAACAACCTCCACACCTAGGCTGAACCTGCTGCCACCCAGTCCAGGCCTGCTTCTCACCCCAGGTGATGTCACTGCCCTTCCCACAGCGCTTTCTCACGGCCTCAACCTACCAAGGCTTACGGCTACGCAGGAGGTCCAGCAGCACAGGCAGCCCTTCCAAGTCCAGGCAACAGGTACATCGTAGCACACTGTGGGCCACCGATGCCACTGATGCCACTGATGCCACCGATGCCACGCCATGCAGAGATGCCACCCATGGCCACAGATGCACCCACACACAGATAGCCCACCCATGCCACAGATGCCTCACCTGCTCAGTCTTGGCAGACGCAGACATCCCACTACACTGCTCCTTCCTCCAGCCCCACAGCCAAGCCCGGCCGTCAGAACATCTTTTTCATTGGTTGGGGCTGAACCCATGTCCTGGAGGAAGGGGCTCTCACATCACAGGACTGAGCAGCTCTCTGAGAGCTTTCTCCCACACCGCCCGCTGTTGTCTCTCGGGGCCAAGGCACCCCAATGGCGCCTTCAGACGCAGCACTCCAGCAGCAGCCACCTCGCACAGCACCTGGACCCTTCACCCGCTGAGACTAATGGCAAGCACTCAGAGTGACTTGAGAAGAGTGCCAGAGAGCTGGTTCGCTACCTGTTGACTTTTCTTTGCTTGGGACAACTTTACTTTGGTCATTTTTGGCTTTTACAGTTGTTACTTAACAAAATTATCTTTGCTTCACACCTTGCTTCATCTTATTTTAGTAAATAAAGTTTGTGAAAACTTTTAGAAATGGTTTAAGTTTTGCATGCTTGTGGGATGGGTTAAGATAGCAGCTGGGATGGGCCAGGGATACCTTTGGATGGGTAACTAGCTTTGTGGGATGGGCAGGGATACCTTTGGGGATGGTGTAATTACGCTGTGGGATGGTTAGGATACTTGTGGGATGGGTAAAGGATACTGTGGGATGGGCGCAGGGATACCTATGGATGGCTATAGCTAGTGGGATGGGCAGGGATACCTTCTGGGATGGGTTTGAAGATTAGCAGTGGGGATGGGTCACATAGCTGTGGATAGATAAACCTCCAGTGCAAGCAAATAGTGGGACTGTATGGTCTACCTCCAAGGTGCCACACCCTATGGCCTGTTTTATGCATAACAATGTAAGCATTGATCCACACTTTGAAACAAAACATAACTATTTATTAATCCCTGTTCATTGTAAGGCCACCCAACATACATGGCAATCTGCATCTGTGTGATGAGACAGG
>BHFT01082201.1:0-11930 GCA_004320025.1 Laticauda laticaudata | reverse complement strand
AACCATTGCTCCCGAAAAGATACATTGCTCAAAGAAGACTCGGAAGCAACAAATGAAAGTGAAAAAGGGAAAAAAAATTTTCACTCTCCTTCCTTACGTTGAACAAGCAAGGAGATGCCCATGAGAAATCGGAAAAATCTGCTTTGGCATCAACAGGTAATTTAAACTGGAAATTTAATGCCAAGGGGATAAAAAGAATTTTCTAAATATAAAAGGCAAAAAAAGAGAAAGAAATTTTCTTTTTGCTGTTAAGTAGGAAGGGGCAGAAGAAGAGAATAAAAAAGGATTTGAGAAGAGGAATAGCTCTGCGAATCTAAAAAATCTAATAAAGTTAAATTTTTACAAGGAATGCGTTAAAAAGATACTAACTTTCATACACTGGAACTGATTGTAACTAAATGGCTATGATAAACACACAGGAAGGAGAAAAGTTGAAAAAAGGAAGAAAGTTAAAAGGAAACAGCTTGTGTGTAATTGGATTGTTTGGTGACTTTGGACTCTTCGAATTAATTAACTCGGAAGGATTAAAATTACCTCAACGTGGCCTTGTTTTTTAAAAGAAGAAAAATAAAAAACTAAATTGCGAATCACGTTGTGGATTAGACATTGAAAATAACTAAATATAAAGAGAAGAAAAAGAGGGAAGCGCTCTCTGTGTTCCCGTGTTTCCATTTCTTAAAATGGTGATCGTTAACACTTATGAGAAACAACAAAGAAAAGACTACGCAACAAGAAGATGGGACAAAAGAAGAAGCCAATCCTTAATATTGGAACCCGTAACTCTACTTGGGGAAAAAGGGAAGAGTGGAAGAGAATTGAGAACTTTTGAACCTAAAAAAAACCCAAGATAAAGAAGGAAAATAGGTAAAAGTGGATATAACGTGAGAAACGCAACAGAAAGCGGAATACAGGAAAAGGGAAAATTGAGTGGATGAACGACAGGGGAGGGTAAAAGGCCCAGAGAGAGTGACGAAGGAGAGGGAGACGAGCAATAAGAACGCTCGGTAATGAGGTGTTGAAGCTCAAAGATGTTAAAGACAACAGGACTTATTTAGAGATAATGGCGATAAAAAATGTAATTTTGAAAAAGGATTCTGGGCAGGTACATATGATTGTATTGTTATATTTGTATTTAGAAATAATATTAGAAGATTGGAAACACGGTATGATTAGTGAAACAATTTCTGAAAAATGTTTTTCAGAGAAATTCGAAAAATGTAATCATTAAATGAGAGAATTAATTTAGAAAGGTATGGGCAACAATTTTAATGAAATAAATTGTTTTAAAAATGTAAGTGAAGTGCTGGGGAAGTAACCATAGAAAGTTTATAAGCGCTCTCATAGAAGCATGATACCAATTTTTTGAAAAAGTAATGTGTTAAAATTGAATGAATATTAATATGTTAACGATAGGAATATGAAATGGGTATGGATCGTTGTTCTAATTATATTAATATATTTATACTTTTTTTTCTTTTTCAAAATGTAATGTGTACTTTAATGTACTACACAGAAACCGAAAGAAATTACGTTTTATAAATAAAGTGTTTATAAATTTAGGGGAAAGATGTAAGGCGTCATACTCCAATTAGTGGATACAGGAGGAATTTTGTTTAAGGAGAAAAGAATAAAATAGATAGCGGAAATAGGACAGACAAAAGAAATATAAATATAATGATCTGATTTGGAGTAAAACAAATAAAAAGATAATTAAGAAAGTTAAAGAGGGAGAAGCCGATTAGAAAATATAGAATGGTATAAGATATGAATGGTATATAAAATTGGAGCAATGATTTGAAATTGGTATCTGTAACAAAGAATTACCTGGATCAGGCCTGCTTTCAGAAAAGAGGTTTATGTTTTCATGTTTTGTGTTGGTGTTTGTCAATGTTTTTGTTTTTAAAAAATCAACTTAATTTTTGTTTCAAAAAAAAATGTATTAAAATTGGCTTAAAAAAAGATGGAGGACAACATGTTATTTTTTTAACCTTTGCAAAATGTAAATACGGTTTGTGTATAATAATACAACTCAATTAGACTCAAATATTTTGCTATGGATATGACACATTTATTCTTTTTTTTAGGGTTTAAGTTCCAGGATACCTTAATTGTTTCTTCTTATCCTGGTCAGCCAAAACTTTCACTTCAGCATTTTCTTCCTCCTGCACATTCTTTTCTGGATGAGGGCTTCTTTGAGGCGGCCATTTCTGACCGCTGCTCTGCCGCCTTTGGGAAAGTGAATTTAGCCAGCTGGGGAGGAAAGATGCGGCTTTCCTCAACCCTGCTGGAGTGTCCCCTGTCTTCACCAACCTCTACGGGGTGGCTTAGCCCCGAAGCCAACTGGCTCGGGGCGCTCCAACTGGCTCGGGGCGCAGTTTCAGCCCAGACAGAAACTGCGCACGGTCGTGGATTCCTGCCTGTCACCGAAGCCCTGCAAAACGGAAGTTTTGTTTCCTCCATTCTTATTGTACCTTCCTAACACTGGATCAAAAGTTCCACTGCATTTCTGGTTAAACCTGAGGAACCCAATAGAACAGGTACAAAACACCCAACTTTTAAAAAAGTTAAAAGCTGGGGTTTTTTTAATTTCCAAACGCAAAACATTTACATGTAAATTATATTGCTGTAAATCCTTCCTAAATAATCCTAAAATAGCTTGCTGTCCAACTTTAATTATATTTTTAAAAAGATCTGGGATCCACAAAAATTGATCTGCAACCTTTGAGTTGTCAACTTCTATATTAGTCAACAGACCCACTGAATTAATTCATAGTAATTCATGAATCAAAGCATCTTCTGAAAAAGAAACAAGGTGAGCTGCCTGATAATTTATTTTACTGTAGCTCCTGCAGGAATCAACTGCATAAATGTGTTTGAAATATTTGGTTTGGAATTTTCTATGTCTATCTGTCTGTCTCGGAACGGACAACTCTGATTAGTTTAGTTACTTTCTATTTTTGTTCTTCTTTACTTTCTATTATTGCTCTTACTTTTATATTTTGTTTTCAGAACAAAGCTAGATTTACTAATGCTGAGAACAATAAGCAAAGTGTTATTGAATTAATAGCTTATTCCACTTCTGCTCAAGAATAAATAAGCTATAATTTAAATTTTAAGCAGATTTCCTTATTAATGAAGAGTTTTCTTTTCTACTGTTAATTGCTAAATAGGAGGATAAATTTCAGTTTCCTAGACTTAATTTGACAATTTTGTTGGTGTAATAATGCTTATTAAAATTATATCACAAAATTAATGGAAGAATATCAGAAATGCAAAGTGAGAAAATAGGATTTCATATTATTCTTTTACTTACTCTCAAGAGCAGCTCATGAGAGGTCAGGTAAACTATTCAGACACAGAAACAGATATCAGTAGAAGAACTTTGCACACAATTGTTTCAAAAATCATAAAACTGAAACTCTATGAATTAAAAACACAGTGGTAAATGTTGTGCGGTGTGCCACTCAAGATAAGATCAACAACCATTTTGTGGCATGCCTTGAATTTTAAGGTTCATTTCCTAGCTCCATGCTGAAACAGAAATAGGGCACTTGATAAAGATTAATTTGACATCAGATGGCACATTTGCTCTTCAGATTTCTGTATCCCTACTTGGGGGTTTTGTGTGGGCCTGTAGCAAGTACAAAAAAGCTTCCAGCGAAACATAAACAGTGGCCCTCATCTTCCCACCTTACCGGGAACTAATTTCATTTCCTGCCTGTCTAGAGAGGTATTTTCAACAGGCATCTATGTTTTGTCTTCACAACTGATTTATTCATCAATCTCAATGTGATGTTTTTTTAAACTCTTAAATTACACCCAAATTCTAAAGCATCTATTTATTACACAAGGAAATTGAAAATCTGTCTGTGTGATATGACACAAAGATTCTCCCTTAAGGGTTTAAGGACACCTGACAGATATTAATGATTTTTCTCCTCCTAAACCACAATCAGAAAAACAATAGGTGGGGGAGAGTGAGTAGTGAAAGTAGCTAAAAGGAATTAAATACAACCAAATACTTACTGAATTTTAAAACTGAAGACAAAACAAGCCAATATTTTCTTCAAAAGCTAGCACATAATCATAGTGCTAAAGAAAAAAAATGTTGTAAAAGGAGTAGAAATGAATATATTTGAAAGCCATGACCTTTCCCATGGGAATTAAATACAACAGTCCCTGCCATAGTTGAGCTATACAAGAATAATATAATTCATCTGTGTGTGTTTGCCTTTGTTTATGTTTGTGTAGGTATCTGTCTCACACAGAGATTACAGAGATGAGAAAAGTTTGTTTTTTCAATATGATGTTCTCCACTAAGAACTATGCTTTTCAATATTTACATCTTATATTTTGTCAATTACATGAGCATTACATATGATGGTACAATGAACTATGCCCCAGTCAGCGGGAAATGATCATTCTCTTGGATATGTGGAGATATGTGGAGATGTGAAGCCACAACATTTTTTAGTCTGCATTGGTAAACCTGACAAGGAATTATGGAACCCCTAGTCTAGTTGCTTGGAAGAGGCAGACTGTTTTAATTAGCTTTTTGTAATTACAAATATACACATGACATATTAGAATATATAAATGGTACAAATCCAATGTTGAAAATAGGCAATTTGACTTAGGAACACAGTTAAGAAAACAAGCTGACTCCTAGCCAGAACATCAATATGGCCTGAAGAAAGCTATCCCAAAATATTCCTATACTGCTTAAAAAACAAAGTTATGGGGGTTGGACTACTAGAACACCTCCAAGATCCCTTCCAAATATGGTATTCTGAGTGCAGTAAGTTAGCCTATTGAATATTGCAATGCAAGAAATCAAAATGAGGTAGTTTTTCAACCACAGTATATTTTTATTCTGTTTTAATGAAAATCGTATTTACATTTACAGTAGGAAAATCTATGTTACAAAAAGTCATTAGCAGTGCAAATGAAGACATCCATACGTATGTGATCTATTTCCTAGAACTCATTATCAAATAGTTTTACTTGAAAATAAAATGTATAAGATATACTTAAATTTATGATAACCATAAAGAAAATGCATAGCTGTTTTTGCTTATGAATATTATAAGGAAATTTACTTAACTAGCTAGCCTGTTGTGATTTTTTTTGCTAATGAATTTAGAAGAAAATATGACCAATGAGAAACTTTAGGCAGAGGCAAACTCTCTAGGTGAAATGGATTCATTTTAACCATATGTAAGTTAAAGCATAGTGGGAAAAAATCTAAATGTTTGCGCTTATGACAAATGTTAAGTAATTTTGGCATGTGCTAACTTAAAACATCTGAATAACAAATAGTACAATGATCAGACTTACAAAATAGGATACAACACTTGTATGATATAAATTGATGCCACTCCTATTATACTCTGTCAAATTAAATAATTTTATTTAATATCATAATCTTAATAAAGGCGTGTCAAACTAATGGCCCAAATGCTGCATGTATCATGTCCCACACACAATTTACTAAAGGGAGAAAAAGTCATGATACATCATGTGACGCTGCCATGATGCTGTTGAGTTTGACATCCCTGTTCTAATAGAACTAATAGTGCAACCCACAGTTTCTTCATTACAATAAAGTAGTGAAAGCTCAGAATTTTCTATAATATTCCTACTTCTGTGCTATTACACACTTCTTAGCTTGGAGACATTACATGAGAATTGAATATAGTTGAGGTATATGTTCTGAAGCAGGAGGAAATGTGCTCTGCTTTAGATTCTGATTTAAATCAGAATGTCCAACTGAAATTTAGGTTCAGAAGTATCATAACAAGTAGGTTAAATTGAGATATAATCAGCAACAGAATTATGGTATGGCTATGCCAGTTTCCACACAATATATTAAAAATGGAATGTTTTATATGGTAAAGGACCTGAGGATCTAGTTATTCTTTCACTATGAGAAAAATGTTCACCAAAGGATTATAACTTGCTGAGAATTGAGAATCATCACAAAATGAACATTCCCAATAAATTCCCTTCACTAATATTTTCTTGCAAACAAATCTATATTCTCTACAATTAGGGACATTGCTTGTGGAATAGTCCATACATCTAAAGTTATAGATCAGAACAATTCTTTTCCTATAGCTATATTTAATACTTTATTTCAGATGTCATTTAACAAAGATCAACAGGGAGTATGCATGTGCCAAGTTTCCTAATTTAATTACATACTGTATTTTTTGGACTGTAAGATGCACATTAGCTTTACAAGAAAAAAACAAAACAAAATTATCTGCCTCTGCCTCTGCCTCTGCCTCTGCTGCCCATTCATAATTACTGCCCATTTGCCATTGCTGCAGCCCATTCATCACAGCCCATTCACCCCCGCAGCGGCCTGTTTGCCACCTGTTGATCATGGCAGCCCGTTTGCCATGGCCCATTTGCCACTGCTGACACCTATTAACCATTTACCATATAACCCATTTGCCACTGATCCCCATGATCCCTGCTGCCTGATCAGCAACGCACCAACCTCCCTTGCCCTCCGCAATATTCACTCTATAAGATGCACAGACATTTCCACCCACTTTTTTGGGGGGGAAGTACGTCTTATAGTCCAAAAATACGGTAAGCTGATTAAGTAAACAAAAGAAATTATTCATGACATATATTGGGAGGTAACAATTTAAAATTCAGCAAGGACTTACTTGTTGCATTGTTGGTGAATGTATAGCAGACTGCACTTGCATCGGCAGCTGATTTCCAATGGATTGCTGCATTGTAAGTGTCTGATGTTGTTGTATACTGAGATGTGGATGAATTGGAGGACTCATCTGAAGGGTTGGTGGAGGAGTTACAGCCAGGTTGGCTATTGAAACAGTCACTGGCATTTGGTTGTTAGGTTTAGGTGCTATATTCCTTGGAATATTGGGATGTATGGCTGTTATATGAGGATTTATTCCTGTTTGTTGATGGTAATGAGAACCTAAGTACATTGCTGAATGAGGCTGTGTGGATGCATGGAATACTGGCTGCTTTGGACTCATCATCTGAGTTTGCTGAGAAACCTTAACATCCATGGGCTCATTGTAGCTCTGTTTAAAAAAGAAAAAAACCCACCATCAATTATTCGAAGTCTGAGATGTACAGTTGTCCTGAGAGACAAGACATCGATAATGTTAACATTAAAAAAGCTTGTATATTTTTTTCCTCAGTTTCCTACATTGTTCTTTTCTAATACCTGTATTATAAACTTGATGTGCTCACATAAAGGCAGTAGAGAGTACAGTATTAATTCCCAACGGCTTGCCAGCAGATATGTATCTGAATAATAATTTATATCTTAAGAAGAAGTTAAAGGAATAACTATTGAAATATGCCAGGAAAAAAATGATAAAATCTTCCGCAAATGGTTCTATGTCAAAAGAAACATTGGAAGATTCCTATATGCCCTTATTCTATAATCTCAGTGTCACATTTGCTCCATTTTCAAGTCAAAATAAGTTTAATGTTAGTCTAAGCTTTCTACGGTTATTGGAGCCTGTGAGAGCCATTTGTATTCTTTCTGATATATGCACCATCACTACCAATCAGCATATATGCACATTACAGAAATTGCTTCATTATCTGTAATAATGTACAGTGAAAAAATGATAACTTCATTTTCCCCATCAAGCTTTAATAATGATAGCAACAAAAATGTATTTTCTCCAGTAAACTGTACAAAATTAAATGGAAATGATAAAAGGAATTCAATTTTCTGTGTATAGGTAAGAGTATGTCTTTCATTTCTGTAAAGTGGTACATGTACATATTTATGCACACAGAAAAATATATTTGAAAAGGCAAAAAATATGAAATGCTGCTTTTTAAAAACTTTTATGGCAAAAGTTACACCAAAAAAAGTAGATGTCAATGGTGCTTCATCTTATACTAATAAAGATGGTTATAGAATTTAATTATTTATAAAGTTCATTTTGTAACAATTGTTCCACTGAAATATTCAATATAGAGAACATTGAATGTTTTAGAATCCTGCTTCCGTGATTTGGAGTCAAAGTACAACTGATCCAAGTGATACCCAAATAAAAAAAGGAAAAAACCCAAAACATTACTTTAAGAAAGAGTGGATATTGAATGGAATCTGTGAATATTTCTGGCAATAATTTGAAAAGGGGGAGGGATGTCTCTGTGTGGGTGTGTGTATAATTTCCACACAGTTCATAATGTTTATAATTTCCCAAAAGGTAAGAATCGTAAGAATTTATGCTGAAGAGTGAAGACATAAGGGGTACAAGGAAAGCCACAAAACTATTACAAAGATAAACAAAAATCTGAAAACTATTATTTTTAGGATTTAGCAAAAAAAGTTTATGTATATTAATTCAAAAGCTAATATATTTTAAACATCTGAGGAAGATTATTTTTCTGTGTGAATTTTAAAGATAATCTAATCTTTATAAATTGTATAAAATGTATGTGTTTCAGGGTATAAGAATTACATACAGTTAGACGAAAAAGCATAAAACCATGGCAGTCTGATCTTAGTTGGATCTGATAATGTATAATAGGGCATTAACTAACCATCCTATGCAATCAGAACTCAACCAGCCATCTTGAATGCAATGTAAAAATCCTTGAACTAAACATGAATACAAAACATAATGTATGATTTTCAGAAACTTGAGAGTAAGTATCCATCTAAAAATGAAGCTATTCTGCAGAGGCTGAAAGATTATAAATTATTTGTTACGACATATCAGAGGTACTGAAATGATCATAAACCAATAGTATAATCCCTGGTTTCCATGTTGGAGGTCCCAGATTCAATTCCTGGCATTTGAAGAAAATTCTGCTTGAAATTATCAGTCACTGTAAGAATTTTCTTATGAAGAGATAGGCAACAAAAAATAGATAGATGATAGATAGATAGATAGATAGATAGATAGATAGATGGATGGATGGATGGATGGATGGATGGATGGATGGATGGATGGATGGATGGATAGACAGACAGACAGACAGACAGCAAAGGAAATTTCTATATTTTGCTCTACATTGAAGTGGAAATGGTTTCCTGTCTTTAAAATTGTTTGGGATAGATTTTTATGTTGTATTCTGTTGGAACTGGAAACAAAGTATTTATGAAGTGACAAATCTAGCCAGCTCAACAGTAACAACAGCAAAGCCATGGTTAAGTAATGAAAAGTGCTTTTTTTTTTTTTAGAAACAAAGTTGCAGCTCACCATATCTTAAAAATGCTGTATAATTTGTTAAACTACATGCAAAACTAATAGAAGTTGCAACTTAGAACGATGGTAAAATTTCATTTTTTAAAATATTAAGTATTTTAAATAAGTTCATAATCTGAATAACATTATATAGAACGTTTTGTGATCTGATATTTTATTTTTTCACTCCATATCAAGCAAGTGGACTACAAACCACTTTTGGACAATAATGATGATGATTCTGTTGCTTTGCATGTACACTGAGAGCTTCTGCACCAGTGACAAATTCCTTGTGTGTCTAATCACATTTGGCCAATAAAATATTCAAGATTCAAATAAAGCATTCAGGATTAATTTCAGTAGCACTGTTCACTTACCAGTGGCAAATTTCAAAATGGCAAAAAGATCTGAGAATGTTCTGGCACATTTTCCAATATTATACCAACATATATTTCTAACATCATTTTAAAATGAACATGACCATTTTTAAAGTAATCCAAACAAAAAAAAATGCTAGACGTGTTAGGAAAGTATGTGAGAACAGTCAGCCAATAAAGCTGCTGCTTAGCAGTTGTGACAATCACTAGACTGGAATCTGAAGTTCAACATTACACCACAAGAGGTTGAAGAAGCCAACTTTGTAGTGACAATTTCCCCCCCAGTCCTGCTCATGGCTTCAGCCTGCAAAATTCTATGACAACTGAAACCCATGTTACCTTTGATACAAGGCTTGCTCTATATGCAGCTAACTGCTTCAGATATTCTTTCTTAGCAGCTTCAGTTTTCTTTTTATATACCTTAAAAAAAACCAAGAGGAAAAAGTCAGTAACAATGTTAAACTTGCTTTCAAATAAAATTCCATCCTCAAAAATACATTTATTAAAACAACAAGCTTGTGTTTTTAATTATGTGCTTCCTATACCCTTTTCTCACAAGGAATAATGACAAGAGTTAAAAAGTGAAAGTACAGGTTATTTAGCTGCCAAAATAATGTGAAACATTAACCTGAGAACTAATCATTAAAAGAAAGAGGGGCTTCAAACAGTTACTTTGACCAAAACTATCATCCTGCTACACACATTATTACACTACCCTCGCTAACACCTCTTCCAGATATGTTGAATTACAACTCCAATAATTTTCAGTTACTATGAATGAAGCCTTTTTAGCAATTTATCTGTGATGATCATAACATAAAAATGTTCACTGGATAAAATCTCAGTCAAGTTAGGTTCATTTTGATAGCAATTTTTCATACACAATCCGGATTCAATGAAATTAAATCTGAACTGAGTTTGATATGGTAAGACAAAGGCTTTGGAACAAGGCTTAGCATGTTTCGCTACCTTTCTCTGCTCACCAGGAAGTCCCAGATGATACCATACTGCCTGCTTTCAGGGACAATTTCACAATCAACTGAAATACTGGTTAGCAATACAATTTTCACCTGAGATACTTGCCGATTCCAAAATAATGATGCATGTCTGACAGATAGTACATTGAAATAATAACAAAGCCATTATTGTAATGGCTATTCAACATCATGAACCTGTCATAACAGTAATAATAGCAATAGTCCTCAGCAACAAACTAAGAAGGAAATATGAATACATCATTCTGATAACATCAATTAACAAACATCTATATCATGTGTAAATGTCATGATCTAATATATAAGAAAATTCAGTAGGGAGATATTTTGTAGCACTGCATAAAATAACATTCACAAATAGGTATAAACACAAAGTCATTTTTGCTTCTTTATACCATGGATATAAACCATGTATATAATTTTTTTTGTTTATCAAATTAAATGGATACACATCTCACACAAAGTGACTTTGGGAAGTGTACAACAAAATATAACCATTAAAACATATTACAAAAACAATTAAAATAATTAAATGGTAATTATGTCTGAATTGGTAGTTGATTAGGCTATTGTTTAAATGCATGATTCTTTTATCTGATATTGCTCTTGGTGTTAATTCCTGCTGACCTGTTGACTGCTGGTGATGTTCTGGTGTTTTTGTTTCGTTTTTAGCCTTTAATCCTAAATAGTGGCTGTTGCAGTCTTTATACTGTGTATATTGTAGATGACTGCTGTTTTTTGGGGGGGCATAATGGAACTTTTTAATTTATTTTACTATGTGCCTGTTGTCTCCATTATAGATGATCCTCAGAAAAAGGATCTATTTTTGTAAGTTTGCAGTGCTATATTTCAAACTTATGACCCATTATTTTAATACAAAGCACAGATATATACTTCCAGGTAATGCATTTCAAAACTATAAAATTATTTATGAAAAAACTGAATTGTTATGTGCTTTTTTATTCCATCAAAGTGATGATTTTGACAGCATGCAAGTTTCTCTTGTCTTTGCTGGAAAAATCCTAAGATTTCTTAAAAGGATTAAAGATTTTGCATCCCAGGAAAATGTAAGATCATAATTAAGAAATAGGCATCCTATGATTCAAGATTATAAATATAAGAATAAGAATATGTTGATTTTAACTGTGTGCTGGCATGTGTACATTCTTTTGCAATTTTTTTCAGATTGCAAACCTTTTCACATTTTTTTCCAGAAGCATTTATGGTAAGTTATCTTTCTGAGTTGATTGGTTGTAGTTATTGCTAACCTGTATTGTTTTTTTTTAATTTTTATTGGTTTTTAAAACAAACATAAACAAACAAAGCATAAAAACATCAGGCCATCTTCCATATAT
>BHFT01082190.1:0-24012 GCA_004320025.1 Laticauda laticaudata | reverse complement strand
TGGACACGGGGGACGTGCAAGGTATAGGGTTGATTGCCTATATTTAACCTATATTAATTTCTGGGTCCTTCATGAAGATGCAACTGATATTTATTTCCATAAAAAGTCATTCAGAGAAAAATGCAATGATATATTCAAGTTTAAAGTTAAGTAAGCATGTTCATGCACTTTATACTTTCGGCCAAGTGAAATCACAACGTTGTCCTAGAGTTAAAGCAAAAATACATTCGGTAATTAATTTATTTATTTTTGCTAAGTACTCTCCTAATATGTTAATATCGTTACATGATTTTATAAGTGTAACAACATGTAATTTATTAATTCTTCCTAGATATAGAGGAAAGGTGCAGAATATGAGGCAGTCAAGATGATAAAATGACATTTAATGCAAATTTATTTCCGCAATATACCATGTTAAAACAAAGTCGCTTCAGGCACGGCACGAATGAAAAATGCTAACAAATTAGAATGTCAGAAGCAAAATTAAAGGAGGAAATTGATGGTTCTATTTACATGGCATTAAAAGAAGTCTCTACCATAATCATTTATCACCCCAACTATTACAGGAATTAACACGGCAACACAAGGACCAACCCCAAACAATCTACATTTGATTGAAAAATTAAAACCTGTGAAAAGGCAATGATGATTAATCAAGCTCGTATCTTGGAAACAAACTGATTTTTACCCACCGACAACCGTCAATTCTTTCTTTCTTTCTTTGATTTCATGCCACTTACAATTGTGGTCTAATTTCTTTGAATTTGAAATGATGGCAAAGTCATTATGGATGGGCAAAAATCTGCACTGTAAACACAGTGGCTAAAAATTATTATTGATTCAATTTATCTCTCATATTTACATGGGAAAGAATGGTTGCAGCAGGGCTCAAACTTAGGAAATTGAATAGGAAATAAAAAAATAGAAGGCAGGAAGTACATTAGGTATGTTCACCACCTTGAGCTATGCGATATATTAAAAAGGTGCCTCAAAACCCCCCAATAATACACTAAACACGCTTGGAAGAAAACCTTTATGATAAATACCTTCTTTTGTAACAGATTAACAGAGTTGGAAGAGACCTCGTAGGTCATCCAATCCAACTCCCCTGCCCAAGCAGGAGACCCTACCCAATTTCTGACAAATGGCAGTCCAGTCTCATCTTGAAAGATTCCAGGGATGAAGCTCCCACAACTTTTGAAGGCAACTTCTGTTCCATCAGTTGATTGTTCTCCCTGTCAGAAAGTTTCTCCTTATTTCCAGGTTGAATCTCTTCTTGTTTAGTTTCCATCCATTATTCCTTGTCTGGCCTTCAGGTGCTTTGGAAAATAGCTTGACCCCCTTCCTCTCTGTGGCAGCCCCTCAAATATTGGAAGGCTGCTATCAAATACCTTCTTTGTATTTATATCTTGGTTTTTCTCTGGCAACTTACAGAGATATCTCCCTCAAATGCCATCCCCCATAGGCTATCCATATTACAGATTAATAGAGTTGGAAGGAACCTTGTAGGTCATCTAGTCCAACCTCTTGCCTAAGCAGGAGACCCTACACCATTTCTGATAGATGGCAGTCCAGTCTCTTCTTGAAAGTCTCCAGTGATGAAGCTCCCACAAGGCAATAATCCCGAAGGCAACTTCTGTTCCATGGGTTGGTTGTTTCCATTGTCAGAGAATTTCTCCTTATTTCCAGGATGAATCTCTCCTTACTCAATTTCATGTGTTAATCTGTATGAAGAATAATGTATGTCATTCTTTACGAAGCTTGAGGAGATGGTCCTCTCGGGATTTGACGATGATCAGTTCTTTTTCTCCATAACTCAGGATGGGGTAGGGTGGGGGTTACTTAGACCCGATCAGGGCTAACAAGCCAAAATCCCCAAAAAAGAGCACTGCAGATGAATGGGTCCCAATCTAGGCCCAATTTTCTCTGAAGGAATTGGCTTGCAAACTGGGGTACTAGAGGCCCACTTGATATCCAAGGTGATGCTCTGACCAAGGCTTCCTGAGACTGTAATTAAACACATGCTTAGTCCAAACAACTCTCATTTTATTTCAACGCTTATGAATTATGTTCATTCCCAGCCCGCAATGAATCTCAGTCTCTCGAGATAAGCACCCACCTTTATCTCCTTTGAATTGCTGCCAACAACTAAAATGCCAAATTAACGGCAAAAAAACCCAACCGAAGTACAAAGTCCACCCAGAGCTTCAAGGTTTAATCCGAACAAAGCAAACAAAGTTGCTTCCTGCAAAGGTTTCTCTACCTTTGCCTGTCCTTTATCCCTTAGGGGAGGGGCAATCACCTCCAAGCCTTACTCCCAAGTCGCTGCTCTTGCCATCTGGCAGCTCTGTGCACATGCGCACTGGGAACAGGCTCCCCTTGTTCCTCTGCCTCACTGCTGCCAGACTCCAAAGGCAGCACCCCACTCCCAGATAGTCCCGGCCCCACCTTTGCATTGGATGCAGGACCCTCATCCAAGTCCTCCCCAGACTCCCAGATTGGTTCCCGTTCTTTCCCACTGTCCGATTCCGCTGCCGTCTGCACCGGCTGCTGGCGAACCACAACAGGTGAGGAATGCTTTCTGCCGGTTTGGTCTGGCAAACCAGCTACATCTGATTTTGTACAGAGATGGGTTGCCTTATGATTCACACACATCTGTTATTGCTATTTTAATTATTGCAATACAGGTAGTCCTTGACTTACAACCAAACTTTTAAGCGACTGAAGTTATAATGGCCTTGGGAAAAGTGATTTGTGACTGTTTTTTACACCCCTATTGATTGTTGCAGCACCCCGCCCCCCCCATGGCCCCATGATCCAAATTTGGGTGCTTGGCAGCAGGCATGTACTTACAATGGTTGCAATGTCCCAGGGTCATGGGGTCATCTTTCGTGACCTTTTACAAGCAAAAGTCAGTGGGGAAGCAAGACCTGCTTAGTGATGGAATGATTCACTTAACAACCGTGGTGTGACAAGTCGTAAATAGGCAAAACTCATTTTATTGTCTTGCTTAGCCACAGAAATTGGTTAAGCCAAGGACTAGCGAAGTCAAGGACTACCCATAATAGATTCTATGCAAGACTGTCCTTGAGAACCCTTCTAAGACGTAACGTTTTTTTAGAATGTTTGTCCATTTTTAATGTTTATTCATTCAGTGCTTAAGCTATCTTGTAGGGCAGGGGTCTCCAACCTTGTCAACTCTTTAAGACTTGTGAACTTCAACTCCCAGAATTCCTCAGCCAGCCATCTTGAAGTCCACAAGTCTTAAAATTGCCAAGGTTGGAGACTCCTGGAATTCTGGGAGATGAAGTCCATAGAGCTGGAAATTAAGGGAAAGCAAAGCTGGCTGAGGAATTCTGGGAGTTGAAGTCCACAAGTCTTAAAGTTGACACGGTTGGAGACCCCTGCTGTAGGGTACACACACTACAGACATTTTCGCCTTGAACAACAAGATGTGCACTGGGTGCCACTCAGTTCCCAAGGCAATTCGAGGTGTTGGTATCGGTATACAAATTCCTAAAGCAGGGTTTCCCCAACCTTGGCAATTTCCAGTTTTATGGATTTCAACTCCCAGAATTCCAGGCAGCAAGGAGAGTTCTGGGAGTTGAAATCCACTCACCTGTGTGAAACCAGGTGTGTGGACTGGTTTTCACTGGGTGAAAGCAGGCGTGTGGACTGGTTTTCACTGGGTGAAACCAGGCTTAATAGGGACCTCAGAGTCTTAGTGGACAATCAGCTAAATATGAGTGTATTTATGAGTGCAGTGTGCGGCAGCAGCCAAAAAAGCCAACACAATCCTAAGTTGCATTAACATAGGGATACAATCAAGGGAGGTACAAATACCATTCTATAAAGCCTTGGTAAGACCTCACCTAGAATACAGCATCCAGTTTTGGTCACCACACTATAAAAAGATGTTGAGACTCTAGAAAAAGTGCAGAGAAGAGCAAACAGGATGATTAGGGGACTGGAGGCTAAAACATATGAAGAATGGTTTCTGGAACTGGGCATGGCTAGTCTAAAGAGAAGGACTAGGGGAGACAGGAGAGCATCTTCCAATATTTGAGGGGCTGCCCCAGAAAGGATGGGGGTCAAGCTATTTTCCAAGGCACCCGAAGGCCAGACAAGGAATAATGGATGGAAACTGAACAAGAGAGATTCAACCTAGAAATAAGGAGAAACTTTCTGACAGGGAGAACAATCAACCCACGGAACAGAAGTTGCCTTAGGAAGTTGTGGGAGCTTCATTACTGGAGACTTTCAAAAAGAGACTGGACTGCCATTTGTCAGAAATGGTGTAGGGCCTCTCCTGCTTGGGCAGGGGGTTGGATTAGATGACCTACAAGGTCTCCTTCCAACTCTGGTTATTTGTTATCACCTTCAATCTGCCAAGGTTGGGAAACACTGTCCTAAGGGCTCTGAGAAGTCAACCACCTAAGAGAAGGTCTTATCCAACAACCTTAGAGAAGGTCTTATCTGTCTTAGCCTCCTGGCCACAGATTTTGGAGGGCCCTACTCCGTGCTGTGGCTGATGGATTGCTATTTGATGGTGCCACATAGGAGATGTTCTCCCTGATGGCAGGAGTCTTTGTGCAGTGGCCTTTTCCATGCCTAGTGCTGATCTGTACAAGGCTGATCTTGAAACTTTATTTATTTATAATTTACTTATATTACATTTCCTATCCGTTAACCACCCGTCTCCCTGCCTTTTATCTTTTGAAGTCGGCCTTTCCCAGCCATTAACTCTGTTTAAGATTTCACTCGTAAAAGAATGTTTTTCATAACAGGCTTTGTAAAACCACATTGGAATACTCTTACAATCAAAAGTGGTATAAAAAATATTTTTAGTAAAAAACTACAATAAATAATAATAGACTGAAATAAACCAAGAATATAGGAATACTATCTTCACCAAATGCGTCAATTTCAAGACGTGATATTGACTTTACACAAATGCTAGAGATATTTCTATATCCCATTCTTAAATTTCACACAGATTAAAGTGCTGCAATATCTCATGACAGTTGTGTGAGGAACAGCCATATGTTTCTGATTTTGCATGGCATTTAATGTTTGGTCTTCTGAAATTACATCATCGTTTTATGTCGACTGTTAGCATCTGTACCCTTTATTTTGGAAGTTATGTTTTATTTTACAATGACCCAACGCAATAGTCAATAAAATTCAAGTAGGCACAAATACATATAGAAACAGGTAAGGCAGGATGGAACAATATTGAAGAAGGGCATTTAAGAATGTAGTCCCCGCAGCAATGCAGCCTAATTTCACTTATCCCCATGCTCTGAAGCAACTTTTAATGCTTAAAATGTCTATGTATAGGCAACAAAACTTCTTTTTTTCCACCCCCAATTACATGTTGACCTGGGACTTATGCGTTCTAGGTTTACAAGCAGTATGATGAACAATTAGTAGTCCTGAAAAATCATGCCCATTACGGTTGTAAGTCATGGCAATCATTAAGCAAGATGCTCATGTGATCTCCTTGCTTAACCAGCCGCAATCCTCTTTTCCCAACTGCATTTGTTAAATGACTACACAGGTCATTAAGTGGAACACAGGGCATCTCAGGAGTTGGGGGAGGACCTGGGAGGCGAGTGCAAGGCCAACCCAGCCCTGCCACACCTCCCCAGCTCACCTGTGGCCTATTTTAAAGTTCATTTAGAATAGAATAGAATAGAATAGAATAGAATAGAATAGAATAGAGTAGAGTAGAATAGAATATGAGAATAGAATAGAGTAGAATAGGATATGAGAATAGAATAGAATAGAATAGAATAGAGGGGAGTAGAATAGAATATGAGAATAGAAAAGAATAGAACAGAATAGAATCGAGTCGAGTCGAATAGAATATGAGAATAGAGTAGAATAGAATAGAATAGAATAGAGTAGAATAGAATAGAATATGAGAATAGAATACAATAGAATAGAATAGAGTCGAGTAGAATAGAATAGAATATGAGAATAGAGTAGAGTAGAATAGAATATGAGAATAGAATAGAATAAGGAATAGGAATAGAAGAGTTGGAAGGGACCTTGGAGGTCTTCTAGTCCAACCCCCTACTTAGACAGGAAACCCTACACCAGTTCAGACAAATGGTTATCCAACATCTTCTTAAAAACTTCCAGGGTTGTAGCATTTATAACTTCTAGATGCAAGTTGTTCCACTGATTCATTGTTCTCAGTGTCAGAAAATTTCTCCTTGGTTCTAAGTTGCTTCTCTGCTTGGTTAGTTTCCACCCATTACTTCTTGTCCTGCCTTCAGGTGCTTTGGAGAATAGCTTGACTCCCTCTTCTTTGGGGCAGCCCCTGAGATATTGGAACATTGTTATCATGTCTCCCCTAGTCCTTATTTTCATTAAACCAGGGGGTCTTCAAACTTGACAGCTTGAAGACTTATGGACTTCAACTCCCAGAATTCCTCCTCCAGTCATGTTAGCTCAGGCATTATGGGGGTTGAAGTCCACAAGTCTTAAACTTGCCAAGTTTGAAGACCCTTGAACTAGACATACCCAATTCCTACAACCATTGTTTCATATGCTTTAGCCTCCAGTACCCTAATCATCTTGGTTGCTCTTCTCTGCACTCTTTCTAGGGTCTCCACATCTTTTTTACATCGTGGCAACCAAAACTGAATGCAGTATTTAACTTTAGAAGGTGTGGACTTCAACTCCCAGAATTCTCCAGCCAGCACCCTTGGCTGGAAAATTCTGGGAGTTGAAGTCCACAAGTCTTAATGTTGTCAACTTATAATCTTTTGCAACTCCCAGAGAAGTTCTACAGGAGCATCTCGGACAGATGCTCATCCATCGTCAGTCTGAAGTCTCTAAGCAAACGTGAACTATGCCTTGCTCACTAGCTGACAGCTTGCATGTCAGACATGATAAGCGTACAACAAGTTAAAGAACAGTAAAAATTTAATAGAATACACATACAAGTATGAATAAAATATAAGTTAATATTATGAACCTAAAATCTATAAAGTGAATCAAAATAATTAAACCAGTGAGGCCTATTAACCTATAAAAGTGAAAACAAAACCTGTTCAATAGGTGCATTAAAACCAATATTTATATTAGGGCACATCAAAAATAATATATAATTTGCAATATTTAATAATAGCGATGCCTAATCAGTATGAAATAGCAGGGTACATATTCCATATGGTCACAGACCATTAAGCAGTTATTCTCTTATGATATCAGAAACATTCAGAGAGACTATATCACTTCTTCCAGACAGCAGATTCCAAAGATTAAAATGAAACCTGGGTGTCCTGCCCAATTTACTAACACCGCTGTTAAGCGGCACACAGAAATATCTCTTTGAAAGGGGAAAAGTGAACATCGGTCTTTACATGACCCATTCCACATAGGCAGATTCATTTGTTATTAGGAGTTATACTCATGTTCCAAAACAGCGGTAGGTAAAATATTAAATTATGCTAGCATCATAACTCATCTATATTTAGATATTTCAATTTGCCTCGGATATCTGGCTGGGCTGAAATTGAAGGATTGGCTACCTAAGTGGACCCCTACCAGTATCCTAGATTGAGTTTCCTGGCTTTATATATCTGTTTCTCTCTTCCTTCTCTTGGCTTTGGTGTGGCTGTACGATGTCTATGACATTCCCCTGATTGACTAAGCTAATAACATCATTGGCTAAGGAATAAAATTTTGTCTGGCATGATTTTTTAAAAATATTTGTTTATTCAAAATTTCAAAAAAATTTTTAAAGAAGAAAAACATATTCTCACATTTTGCAGTGTTGTCGTAACAGCGTACCTATCCAATAGTGTCAGTTAAATTCATTTACTAATCCTTACTTATATTTTATTACAATATTTATATTACTTTGCATATATACGTATCTATATACACATTCGTCCTTTTTCCTATTTTTTTTTTCGAATTTCTTTAGTCATTTTCACTAAACATCTTCACTTCCTTTTTACTCAACGATTTGTACCATATATTCCATATTATATAGAAATCTCCTTCCTCCTTATTTTTTAATAGCATGGTTAATCTAATCATTTCTGCGCATTGGTGTATTTCATTAATTACTGTAGTCTGGCGTGCTGGTTGCTGTTGATTGTAGCGTGCCTACCCAAAGTATTCACACACATGCAGCTTGATCATCTATTTGAAGGAAATAAGATGATCAGCTGAGAAGGTTTCTCTTCCTTCTGAAGATATGACTGTTGCTACTCACTGCTTTCCTGAGATCTCAGCTCTTCTTCAAGAGTTCACAGAGAGGACCAGAACTGTTTTTGTGATCATATTCTCTAGTTCCCTCAGTACAGAGGTCTCCAAACTTGGCAACTTTAACACTTGTGGACTTCAACTCCCAGAATTCCTCGGCCAGCTATGTATACCTTATGCAGTAAAAGCTGCTATTCTGAAGATTCCTCATATTTGAAAAACAGTTAAGAAGTAATTTCCAAAAGGGATTAAGAAACGAAGTATATGGACCCATAAAGGCAATGACTCTAGTTTAGGGAGAGATGGCAGAGCTCATTTCCCAGAACTCTAAACTTTTCAGAGACCACTGTGGTCTCCTTGCATGAAACAATGACTGGAGCACTTATTGAATTGAATTGAATTCCTTATTGTCATTGTACGTATATACACAGTATACATACAACGAAATTCACATAACACCTAGAGACCAGACTCAACATGCACACACATATGACAATCCCCAAACACCCCACCCACCCACCAAAATTCCCCGCCTCCTAAAAATACACAAGCATCCCCACAACAGACCAAGCAACACTGTCCAACAGCTCACTGATGGTGGTCCTTAAGTTCATTGTTAATTGCAATTATAGCTCTGGGATAAAAACTATTGGAGAAAACACGTGGTCCAAATTTTAATTGTTCTGTATCTTCTGCCAGAAGGCAACAGTTCATAAAGATTGTAAGCAGGATGGGAAGAGTCTTGTTGCACGACTTCCTCAAACAGCGAGATGCGAAGATGTCATCCAGGGCTGGTAGCTGGAGCTGGAGGCCAATGATATTCTGGGCAGTTTTAATGATTCTCTGTAGAGTTTTGCCTGCTACAGCATGGACTGCTCCCATCCCATGCGAGGGTGCCGTATGTCAGGACACTCTCAATGGTGCTGCGGTAGTAGGACAGAAGTGGATGCTGAGATAGATTGATCTTCCTGAGCATTCTCAGGAAGTACGGCCTCTTCTGTGTCTTCTTTACAAGCATGTTAGCATTTATAGTCCATGAGAGATCCTCTGAGATATAAGTGCCCAGAAATTTAAAACTAACAATCCTCTCCACTTCCTCACCATTTATGTACAATGGTAAATGTACATCTCTCATCCTTCTGAAGTCAATGATGGGTGATTCCAAGTCCTCTTTTTGTCCAGAGAGTGATTCTGAAGAGCCAATCGGTTTGTCATTTCTAAAACTAATGATTTTAAAAACTGGGCACTAGAGGGGACTCAAGATTTTAGGTACAGTCAATACATATAGGCCTGTAAAATGGAGCAAAACCGTATGACCATAAAATACAGAAGGAGACTTTTGAAAAATGAAATCATAAAATTAAAGCCACACTATCAGCAATGTCAACAATGCTTCAATTCATAGATGCTCCTAAGGATAAACTACATCCAAAAGATGCTATTGAAGAAATGTCAGGTATAGAACAATTTTTATCTGACAAGCTAGAGATGGTATTGAAAGTGGATTTACAGCTGACAAGCCAAGGGAATGACTTAGAAAAGGATGTTTCATGGGTCTAAAAAATGAACTGGCTGAGATTTTAAAATTAACAAGGAAATACAAATGACAAACCAAGCGAATGATGTAGATATTTTTTTCCTACTGGATCTCAAAAAGAGGTTTGTAAATCCTTGTTGAAGGTTTACAACAATATTTGAATGAAGTGAAAATTAAGACTGTCAAAAGGAAAGGATGTAAATCTGTTTATTTGATCAAAGTTAAAAAGTTATTTTATTTAAGCTTAAGATGAGATATGCTATACTTTTTAGACTTTCTGCTGATAGGACTGAAAAGGCAATGTTTTATCGATTTGTTTGTACAGTAAATAACAGATGGGATTATGGAATGAAGAAATAAATGTTTGTAACTGAGAGGGTGAAAACTTTTTCATACTTCTGATGACAGTTGGAAGTAACGTCTTTATATACTTCTTTTATTTTCTTTTATCTATTTCCTTGTACTTTTTACTCCTTTCCATTCTCTTTTCTTTTTTAGTTTGTATTACATTTTACTATCATTATTAAAATTCTTAACAAAAATGTATATAAAAAAATAAAACAACTTTCTGCAAGGGATTGGAATAGCCATTCTCAAGTAAGAGAGAACTGCTAAGAGAGCCCAAGAACAAAAGAAGGAGAAAGTCCAGAACTGAACAAATTAAATTTCGGGGATGGGGGGACAATGTGATATCCCCAGTTCATAAAGCTGTTTATTGTATTATAGGGGGAAAATGTGTGACAATTTGAATACATAAGAGGGGTAGAATTTATTTACCAGGAAGGTAAAAGGGTGGGACGTGGTGGCTCAGTGGCTAAGATGCTGAGCTTGTCGATCAGAAAGGTCGGCAGTTCGGGGGTTTGAATCCCCAGCGCTGCGTAATGGAGTGAGCTCCTGTTCCTTGCCCAGCTTCTGCCAACCTAGCAGTTCGAAAGCATATAAAAATGCAAGTGTAAAAATAGGGACCCCTTTGGTGGGAAAGTAACAGAGTTCCATGTGCCTTCGGAGTCATGCCGGCCACATGACCACGGAGACGTCTTCAGACAGCGCTGGCTCTTCAGCTTTGTAACAGAGATAAGCACTGCCCCTTAGAGCCAGAAACAACTAGCACATATGTGCGAGGGGAATCTTTACCTTTACTAATAAGGTGGAAGAAAGGAAGCTTTCAAATGTTTTAACATTTAAAGACAAGTATTCAATAAACTAACAGGAAATGAAGCCCAATAGTCAGATAAACTAAAAATACTGGATTTGTTTTTCTACCTGTTCTATGTTTGGAATCAGCTGCAGGGAACCAATTCCTCATTTATTTCCTTCTATAGGAAGGCAGAAGCAAGGAGCTTCTTGGTTTCTTTCCTCTTTTTTAAAGCTTGTTAACCATCAACTTCTTACTTAACTGGTAACTCCTATGGGTCAAGAAAAGGCTGCACTCTGGTTTTTTTTTCTGCAAGGGATATGGTGCATAGCATTAAACCCATCACGTCACTTGACCATTAACATTTATTGCATGGTAGAATAAAAAAATTGGTCTGGAGTTCCTTCTCCCCCTCTGTTGTGGTTAGCCAGCAGCAGGTGCGGACGGCTGAGGAGAGCAAGGACTCAGATGAGGGGCCAGGACCATTATGGCGTGGACTGCTGCCTTCAGAGATTGTGGGGGCTGGCAGCAGTGATGAGGAGGTTCCCGAGGAGCCTGTGCTAAGTGCACATGCACGCAGGATTGCTCGGAGGAAAGAGCAATGACAAGAGCATGGGTGACTCAGGAGTAAGGCTACAAGGTAATGGCCCCTCCTTCAAGAAGATAAAAGCCAGCTGTGAAATGAACGTTCTTTGCAGGAAGCAAAGACATTTTGAAACTCCAGCCTCGTGGACATTCCAGTACCCTGAATTTGTATTTGAAGATTCTTATTTTGCAAATTATTTCTTGTCTGTTATCTTTTGACAAGTCTTGCAGTTTGGCAAGGCTTGTGCTTATCACAGCTAATTATTTTTTAAAAGCATTACATGGTTTCTGTTCCTTTTGGATTGTGTTTGATTTGTTGGAAAGGGGTGTGGGTCAGAACACCCTCTCAGATTCAACGGGATAAAACAGGGGTCCCCAAACTTGGCAACTTTAAGACCTGTGGACTTCAACTCCCAGAATTTCTCAGCCAGCATAACTCCAGGAGTTCTCCTGTATCTCTCAAGTTGTGGGAGTTGAAGTCCACAAGTCTTAAAGGTGCCAAGTTTGGAAACCTCTGGGATAGAACATTAAGCGTTTTCTGCAATTGAGCATACTTTTCACATTCCTCCAGAATATGATTTTATTTTGCTTTGGTTTCCATGCTAGGTAAATCCTGATCAAAAGCTTATTTTGGAATGTTGACAATCGCCTGGAACCAAGGAGGATTCTTGCATTGGTAGAGATGGCTGCAATTCTACGGACCCTCCTCAGTGGCTGGGAGTGGGAATCCAATGTATGTATGCACACAGGCACACCAATCTCTGAACCCTCAAGACTCCTGCTGTTCTGAGTGCTCTTCCCTCTCTCCTCCCCCCATCTCTTCAAAACAGACTTTTAAGAAATGCAAACAGGAGGAGGAACCGGGAGTGGGTTTTTTAAAGAGAGAATCACTTTCTCACCCTCTTCAGCAAGCGGGAGAATTCTAATGGGAGATCTCTGGATCTAATCTGATTATTTTTCCATCTGTTGGAAGAACCAAAAAAACCAAAAACCCATTACACCTTTTGGTTTACACTTTTAGAAACGCACCTTTTTGTAAAAGCTAGCCAGTAGGAAAAGAAGATTTTTAAAAATTTAATCTTGCTATGTGCAAAAAGAAAAAGGAAAAAAAAGTGTACTACTCTTCAGCACCATAAATAAAGGAAATAAACTTTCATTCATACTGTAGACATGCAATTCAGAATGGAAGAAAATGTCAACAAGTATCCACACACCCCCTCCCTTTTTAAAGTATATACCCCCACCCGCAAAGACAATGAAATTTCTTAGAAGGAAATAAATATCCCTTGGAGTTGTTGTAGGGCTGCCAGATATTTAGTTAGCAACAGGAAAAAGAAAGAAAAAAGATCAAGTTCATTGGATGGCCCCCAAGAGGGGCTGAGATGATGCAGAACAGCAACCCATCCTGGAGGCTCTGCTCACACCCATGTCAGCTTCCATAGTCCTAAATCTAAAGCTGATGGGAATTTGTGCTAACCAGACATTCTAGAATGAAATCAGAGCTAGCTCAACATCTATTCAAGCAGAATGAAGCCATGCCCAACCTGACTGATTTTATGTTCCTCATATATTAACTCTTGTAAAACTGGCTGGCTAGTAGGAAGGCCCGGCAGCTTTCCCCTTCTGAATTTGGGAAAATAAGAGGAGGCTCTGTGATAATAGTACAAGGGTCTTGTATGGACTTTATAGCTGCAGATTCATCCTGTTAGAACTAGAAAATAATGGTCAGATCATAAAGCGACCTCCTTCTCCAAAATCTCTAGTTTTGAAACTTGCTAGTTAGGCCTTTCTGCTTCCTGGAAAGGGATGGTCAAATAAAACTCTTCAACTGAATCAGTGGTCGCCAACCGGTGGGCTGGGGACCACTGTGGTCTGCGAGAAAATTTTGGTGGTCTGCAGAGAAATGTCCCCCCCAAAGCAATTAATATAGGCTGCACAGGAACACAAGGCTGTGCCGCCAACATGGCCCGCCCACCCACTGGCCCCCTCTCTTCAGCCAAATGCAAACCTTGAGTAGAGACAAGTAAAGTGAGCTGGAACTAGAAGGTGAGACCAAGGGCGGGGGTGGGGGGATTTTGCCCCAAGGTGGCTTGCTGACGTTGGTAGGAAAGTCGGTCCCATATTCCAGAGCTGCAGTAATCACAGGATTGGCCCTTTGATCATCCTGGAGCAGCTCCTCCAGTCAGTGGCAGGCCGATGCACCTAGATGGAGGAGCAGTTGCTCCGGGATGACCACAGGGCCAGTCCCATGACTTCTGCAGCTCTGGAATATGGGACTGACTTTCCCACCAACGTCAACAAGCCACCATCAGTCAAAATTCATATTAATGGTCTGCGGGATTTAAAATTATGAGTTTGGTGGTCCCTGAGGTCCAAAATGGCGACCCCTGATCTTAATCACCAATCAAAAATGTTGAAATAGTTAGAGCCCAAGAGTTTTAGGTTGTGGCAAAACGTAGTCACCAAACTGGCAGTAACACCGGTTGAATCCCACCCCTGCTTTCTATCATATGTGGTGGTCTTGTCCAGAAACTCAAAAATACTGGACCAAAATAAGGCAATGGTTACAAGAAATTGTCAAAGAACAAACAGAATTTGAATCAGAGTTATTTATGCTGGGGATATTCAAAAAGAAACATGATAAAAAGATTAAGTATATGGTATTGCACGTATTAACGGCGGATAGAATATCTTATGTACAATGTTGGAAACACAATAACACCCCCCCCCCCCGGATGAATTGATAATTCANCCCCCCCCCCCCGATGAATTGATAATTCAAAAAATCTTGGACTGTGCCGAAATGGACAAATTGACCCTAGAACTAAAAGGCAAAGAAGAGTCAGAATATTACAAAATTTGGGAGATATGGTATAATTGGCTGGAAAATAGACAAATAGGAAAAAAAAGAAAGGTAAAATAAGTAGATGACAGATAAATATATATAATCGCATAACAATGTATATAAATGTAAAATACACAAGAGACAGATATGTATCATGTGAATGTTACAGCACTGTTGATGTTATGATTAATTTTTCTTTTTTAAAAAATGTAAAAAAAATCAATAAATTTTCTTTAAAAAAAGAAAAAGAAAAAAAGAAAATTTCGCAGCTCAGCTGCTTATCTTCCAAGTCAGCAATGGTAAGTAGAATAGTGGGTGGGGTGGGGTGGAATCAACTGTGCCGCACGATTGAGATGAGCTACAAGGCAGGAAATAAAGGACAGGATAAGGTGGGGCCAGGTGGGAGAGGCCAGCTGATCATAGGAGCTACAGGTTCCCTTGAACCGGTCCAAACCAGCAGCATCTGTTTGTAAGTGTAGGACTACCTGCAACATGAACCAGATAAGGATTTTCTCATTATTCTGTGCCCCTTCATCTGTGACTGCAAAGAGCAACCATCCCCCAGAAAATTATTCTGCAGGAGTTCTCCTGTATCTCTCAGGACCAGCCCAAGGACCTGGTAGAGGAAGAGAGCAGAGTCGGTGGCCTCAACAGTAAGGATCCTCTCGTCCTCGGCAGAAGTAGCTCAGACACTCTAACCTAATAGCTTTTTTTCCTTCCTTTCTTTGAATGGTCAGCTGTCTCTCTTCTGAATCATAAGAAGCTTTTGAAAGTCACTTAGCTGTAATAGCAGATAATGGTATTCCCAGAAAGTCATTGTTTGAAGAAATACAATATGAAATGGAAATAGATTAATGGCTCCATGGGGAAAAAAAAAGAACAGATGCTAAAGGATGGAGAAAGCTGTTAGATGAAAATAAGGATAAAGGATACTCCAAGGTGCCTTAAAAATATCCTTGAAGTAGGGACTGTACAAAATATAGTTTAGATACACAGACATACTTAAAACATAAAAAAGATTCAAAAGCTATCTGTGTAAAGAGAGATAATGTAACTAAAACAGAGTGCAAAGATGAAGAAAGTCCATCTGCATGTAATTTGATTGTGGCAGAATTCAGAAATTCATAAAGGCGTTGCAAGCTGGCAAGATTTTGCCAGGCTTAGGGGTAAGGATATAAAACATGGTTACTAAGATCTATGTTAGCTTGGTACAATTTCTCAGAGTTCTATAAGTTGTCACATGCCTATCTCTGTGCTCACAAACAGGTTTAAAAGTCTACTTGAATCCAGTCTAATAATCAAACTGACAGGTCTTGTAGTTTCCTGAGACTTCCTTCTTTCCTTTTTCAAAGATGGGGGAATTTGTTTCTTTCAGTTTTTAAAACCTCACAAGTTCTGCAGGGTTTATATCTTTAGTAGTCTAGGTCTAGGATGTATCCACCCTGCCATAGAGACCTGAATTAAATTACTCCTTCCTTCCTTCCCTCCCTCCTTTCCTTCTCAGCTCATTCTGAGCTTTAGTCAGAGGTGGGATCGGAACAACTTAAAATCTAGCAAGGGACATGTGGCCGGTTGGTCATGTGACCTGGCCAGTCACCTCAAAAGCAGAGGTAGGATTCAGCCAGTTGGGGCTAATCCCACCACTGCTTGACCCTGCCCTCGCCCGTGTTTTGGCCTGTTTTGGGCCAGTTTTGGGGTGTTTTCTGGCTGTTTTTGGAGCCATTTTCAGGCCATTTTTCTCGCCGTTTATGGCTCCAAAACCAGCCTGAAAATGAGCCAAAAATAAGTGGGGGATGGGTGGGGCAGCCAGTGGTGGGATTTGCCAGTTCGGTGAACTGCTCAGAATCTTAACTACCAGTTCACTTGAACTGGTGCGAACCGGCAGCATCCCATTTCTGGCTTTAGTCCTATTAAGAGGGTTCCCACAATTTTTGGAGACTTCTCTCATTCTTTGGGTAGCCAGTCCTTCTTCCATTTCTCTTTGTCTCTTCACCATTTTAGAAAGCTCTATTTTTCTATGAGGATGGATCTATTTTACCCCTTTGTGGGATTTATTTTTCCTCAACTACGTCTTCGGTTTTGTAGGATTTCCCATCTTTCTGTGACTTTTTCTCTTCAGGATTTCAGTGTTATTTAAATGTTTCCTTGTACTCGGCTGATGCTCTCTGTGAAGCGAAGCTGCTCTTACCTGCTTCAGTTGGATCGGTTGGATGCGTTTCATATTTGGATGCTGCAAGACGTCGTTCCCAAGAACGAAGCCAACTCTGCAAAGAAGCCACCTGGGCTGATTGGAATAGATCAGCCTCTGGCACAGATCTCTGAAGAAGCCAACTTCTCAAACTAGAAAAGTAGCACCTACATTTCATTTCTCAAGACTTTTTGCTGCTCTGTTCATTTTTCAGCCAGTGCTGTTTCCCAAACTTTTAATGCCACTATCCAAACAAAGATTTATTTTAGCCTTCTGATGTTTTGCTACAGTAAATTTGGCAGCTGAGGGAAAAGAAAAGAAATTCATTTCCTCCTCCAAACCTATCCCAATTTAGCAGGCTGGTTGCTGAATATAAGCTGTGATTGCTCTTTTGATTGAATGTTATAGTTTACGAGGGATAAAGACTCAAAGAACCTGAAGTTTGGATATCATATTCCAGGACTTTGTGCAAAATAAATAAATAAATCCATTGCTTTGTAACCTATCCCTTGCTAGGACTCATCGTGCAAAATTCGTGCAATAATAATTAAAAAAAATAGCATGGGATTATTTCACTCCACTTTACTAAACTAGCTTAACATCATAGAAGTTTTCCCTGATTCCTGCAATATATTCTATTCTTATTATTTTCCTTTCTAGTATATTAAAAATAAAATAAAAGCAAATTACTGACATAATTAGATAAACAGTACTCATAAAGCCACAATATAAATTTCTCTTAATATTTCTTACAGTCATACCTTGGCACCCGACTGCTTCAAAACTCCTCATATTTTGTGTTTGACATGTTTTGAAGCCAAAAAATTTGTCCCAGCACTCATGTAGTCGATGCACAAGGAAGAACTTACTGACACCAATTGCCTGGTGACTAGCTATTTCTTCTGGCTGAAATATCGGGTCATGTGGTGTTCTCAGTACTTGACGGTTTTTAGTATCCATTGTGTCTTCCGGAACAAATTACCGATGAGTGTAACAATATAATACTGTATTACAGTGTAACAATATAAAACCGTATTATTCTAATGCAACACTTTTGCTAACACAATGGTATTAGCAAAAGTGTTGCATTAGAATAATATGGTTTTATATTGTTACATTGTTCAGAGGAAGATACTAAGTCTTAATAAATAAAACGGGGCTAGTGCACAAATAAGTCAGCACAGATTGAACTAGTTTAAGATACTTTTTTAAAAAAAATGTGTGCGATTTACAGGGAAGATTTGGGCTCAGTCGTCAGTTGGCAATGTTAAAATCAAAATTGAGCAGCAATATGGTCAAATATGGGTAGGCAAACATGCTTTTTATTTCCTATAGGAAATAAAGGACCCCTCATGTCAATCCTGAGCTACAAATATTCTCCTTTATTGTCAAAGTCACTTGAGGGTATAAGCTCTTCGGCAGTGGTCGTCAACCAGTAGGCCGGGGACCGCTGGTAGTCCGCAAGAAAATGTTGGTGTCTGCGGAGAAATGTCACCCTCAAAGCAACTAATCCAGGCTGCACAGGAACACAAGGCTGCACTGCCCACATAGCCCGCCCACTCGCTGGCCCCCACCCTTCGGCCGAGTGCAAACCTTACCTTGAGTAGAGCCATGTGAGCTGGAACTGGAAGGTAAGACCAACAGTGGGGGAGAGAAATCTACCCCGGGGTGACTTGCTGACATTGGTGGGAAAGTCGGTCCCATATTCCAGAGCTGCAGTCGTCACAGGATTGGCCCTTTGGTCATCCCCGAGCAGCTGCTCCTCCACCTGGGTGCACCGGACAGCCATTGACTGGAGGAGTTGCTCCAGGATGACCAAAGGGCCAGTTCTGTGACGACTGCAGCTCTGGAATATGGACTGACTTTCCCATTAACGTCAGCAAGCCACCATCAGTCAAAATTCATATCAGTGGTCCGTGGGATTTAAAATTATGAGTTTGGTGGTCCCTGAGGTCCAAAAGGTTGGCGACCCTTGCTCTATGGGATTTAAAACACCCCATAAGTTGCAAAGCGGTTTCTGATTAAAGAACAGTCAGTTATCAAGGGGAAAAAAAACCTTTCTTCTTAGTTACTAATATGAAAACAGCATAAATCTGCCTAATTCTCTCATCTTAATTCTTAGAAAAATAAGAAGAAGGAATCAGGGGTTCCTTATCCAGCTGAATGTTATGTCAGGCATGGGGAGATGCTTGCCTAAGTTTTTTTTTCCTTCCAACTCTGAAGGTCCTCTCAGGTTGGATGTTTACGAAGAACGTCTAATAAATTTCTAATTAAATCATAATTAGACTATTCAGGTTATTTGGTTCTTGCCTCTACTTTCTTGATCAAGGGTTTTTGTTCATTTCTGAAGATAAGAGATTGAGAGACCATCCCAATTATTAAATGTATCTATGAATTGATTCAGGAGGCTGCCACCCCCCCCCAAAAAAAGCCATGTTCAAACTCTGAAGCAAGCAAAAAACCAACAAATTCAACTCATTGTGCAACCTGAAAAGACAAGACAGTGCAGCTAGGGCAAAAGATTGGCCAGTTTTTGCATCTTTATTGTATTCCCTTTATAGGACTCCACTGTCTTAGCATTAAACAATGTCCATTTCATTGTCTTCTTGCAACTTTTATGTTATTTAAGCTTATATACCCCAGGGATATCCTCAAAGTGATGGTAAAATTTGGCTAGTTTTAAGCTTTTCTATTTTGTCTGCTGCTTGTCCAGTGAAAATAAATCCCAGATTTGAAGTCTTCCTTGCATCTCTCCCCCCCCCTCCCCCGGCACTGTTAGCTTACTAACTTTTGTTTCATATGCTGATGCCTTGCTGCCATTTGTACCATCTGTCCCTTTTCTCTTAAGTGTGCCGGATAAAAGCCAATGATCCATTTTTGGATTCCTAATTATAATTGCCAAATGTGCAAAATAATGATGGGCCTCACATGCTCACACATACACACACACAATGGTGCACTGGGGTGTGACACAGCAGGCTCTTCTGCAAAAGGAGACATAAGCAGCAGCAGCAAGGGCCTGATGCGAGAGGAAACTATGGCCGCCACGCCTCGCACATGCTCATGCCCGCAACCCTTGGTTTGTTGTCCCTTCAGCTGGGAAAGATCACATGACCAACTCACATGATCAGCCCATATTTCTAAAGGGTTCCATCTTTGTTCGTTTGGTATAGGTTTCCAGCTAGTCACTTAATTACAGAATGCATTTTTAACTTCTGAACTTGTAGCTCAAAATACATTGGAATCTTAGGTCACAAATGCTCCTGTTTGCGACCAAATCGATTCAAAAAATGGGCAGTGAACAAAATCGGTGTGGAAAGATTTCCTTTCCATGCCGATATCCCCTTTGGCACCATTTTTTGGTGTGTGTGTTTTTTTTTGTTTGTTTGCATATGTGCAGATGGTCATGCTTCCGGTCACAACTAAATCGGGTTGCGGCTGAAATCCTGGAATGGATTACGGTTGCAACCCAAGGGCTCTACTATCAAAAAAAGGGAAGATTATTGTCTAGGGCAGGGTTGTCAAACTCACATCATCACATCAGCGTCACATGACATATCGGGACTTTTTCCCCCTTTGCTAAACCGGGCATGGGCGTGGCCAGTGCGTGACGCATTCTGCCCACAGGCCGGGAGTTTGACAGCCCTGATTGAGGGTGTGTCAAATTTTTCAACTTTTAATTTCCAAACATTAGGGGTGCTCAAAAGTTGTGGCATGCCTCAGGGATTATAAAAGATATTTTGGTTACTTTAATATAATCAGCTGCTCAGAATTGAAGTGTAACTCCAACAAACAAACAACCAATCAAACCACCAACTGACCACATGGGCACACAGTTAGAGGAATAGGACAAGAAAACCCTGCTGATGATGTTACCTAGTGTTGTAATAAAACGTTCAGAAACTAAATTGAAACAAGCTTGGAGAGCAAACCTCTCCAAAATCTAGAACCCCAGCTCCAAGTATTTTCTATTATTCCATAACAACATTAGTTTTTGTGCCCCAACCTATAGATCAGTGATGGTTAGTGCTGAAAGTGTGTGCATGCACTCGCTTGCATGCCTGCACCCATGATGCAATGCACGCATGACCTCCCCGCCCCCAAACGTGTGCATGACCCCTTCTGCATTCACTGCACTCCTCTGTGCATGAGTGCATGACCCCGTGTCCACAGCATGCATCTCTGTGCATGCATGCAAACCCCACACACACTGCACGCCTCTGTGCATGCGCATGTGTTTCCCGACAATCAGCTGGCTGATGGGGGTGCGCATGCATGTTCCGTGGGGCTCTTCTGGGCGACCTCTCGCATGCCAGCAGAAATGGTTTTGCATACCACTTCCAGAAGGCATGCCACAGGTTTGCCATCATGGCTATAGATCATTGGCTCCCATGAAAATGATCAGAACTATTTTACTTTAAATAGAGACTTTTCAATGCAATTAAATTTATATAATGCAAAGTTCTAATTCATTTTCTCCTCACTTAATAAAATGGGAAGGGGGAAGAGATTGAAAAAAGACAAACTTTTTCTTATATGCAGGTAGTCCTTGAGGTACGACTACAACCAGAACTTCAGTTGCTCAACAAGGCAGTTTTTAAGTGAGCCATGTCCAATTTCACAACATTTTTGGTCATGTTTGTTAAGCAGGTAAGTCAATCATGTGTTTGTTAAGAGTCTCTCTCAAGGACACGTGAATGCACGCTGGTTTCCAAGTCACAAATTTTGATGACATTGCAGCTGTGAGGATACTATGACAGTCATAAGTATGAGGGGTAGTTGTAAGTCACTTTTTTGAGTTCTGCTGCAATTTCAAACAGTCACTAAAACAAGTTGAATGTTTAGTTGTAAATTGAGGACTAATAAGGGCACAGTTCTTACCTTCCGTCACTCTAAATTCTCCTACCACTCAATTCTACAAGTTTAAGATCAATGTCATATATGGCTTTCAGATTACTAGTTTACGATTATTCTGCAGTGTTGCTCAAATGTTTTCAGACTCTTTGCTGATCTTGAGTCCCCGGTTCCTTCTTGGTGTTTGCCTCTCCAGGCCTCCCCCTCCTCAAACCAGCCCCCAAACCAGTGGTGGAATTAATTTTTTTTTACTACCGGTTCTGTGGGTATGGCTTAGTGGGCATGGCAGGGGAAGTATACTGCAAAATTCCCATTCCCTTCCTACCCTATTAGCCTGCTTTCCAGCTCCGTTCTCTTGTGCAGGGCAACCAAAGAAGATCCAGCCAATCAGCTGGGACCCAGGAGGCAGAGTATAGATGGGGGCGGGGCCAGTCAAAGGTGGGATTTGCCAGTTCTTCGAACTACTCAAAATTTCCGTTACTGGTTCTCCAGCACCGGTCAAAACCTGCTGAATACCCACCTCTGCCCCAAAGCCACTTTAATTTCCACACTGGAAGGGAGAAACTGTCAAATAGGTGCCTCCACAAATCCTGGGACAAAGATTTCCCAAGATTCTTCCTTCCTCCAATTGTGTAAAGTTTTAAATCTGTTCCCAACTGTCAAGCGTTTAACAGGCCTTTAATCCAATTATTAGGGAGAAAACCTTCCAGATAATTTACTTCTTGACAAATTTGATGTCTTAGATAAGAATGCTTAGTCTCCAGCAATCGTTGGCTTTATTCAAGGACATGTTTGAAGGGCAATGAAATCCCCAACTGCAAGACACCCTGTAATATTTAAATATCTTATTCAATTAAAGTAGGACATTTTATATATCTAACCCAGAAAGAGAACAGTGGCTGCAACTTTAGATGATCATTGTACACATAACCATCTCTTCCTACTGTTGGCAACAATAAAGCACAACCGTAGAATGTTGTGTTTATGCTACATAAATAAACACATTTTAGGATGAAAACATCTTTAAGTGTGATGACCTGGGGCGTGGCATAAAGGAAACACAGTCAAATAAGCAAAAAGAGTCCCTTTATTATCTCCAACTTGGCCCCCAATGTCCAGGTTACCTTCGGTTGGAGAAAAACTCTCCCAAGAAGAGTCTTTAAGTGGAGAAAATTCAGTCCAAAAACAAAGTACATACAAACAGTAAGTAAAAATCCAAACAAACCATGCTGCAATAATTAACTTGACAGGGCAGGAGAAGGAATTGCAGACTTGAAAGCACAGCAAAACACATACAATTGGGAAGATGCCAGGAACACAGATAAGCTTGCACAATACCAGATAAATTTATGATTTGCTCCCAATAGCTTGCTGCATGCAGCTTCCCTTTTTAAACACTGTGTTCCCAGCTGCAGCTAATGAAGGGAATCNGCTTGCTGCATGCAGCTTCCCTTTTTAAACACTGTGTTCCCAGCTGCAGCTAATGAAGGGAATCAGGGCCCTTTCCTTCCCTGTAAGCCATGTAACTCACATTGCTCCCTTCTCCGTTCCTCCCTGCATGCCCTAAGATGAAGAGGGGACAGGCTTGGGTCTTCCTCTGAATTCCCCCTCCCTTGTTCTACCTCTGTCCTGCTCTGCCCAGTCGGACTTTGCCCTTCCCCAGTTTCCTCCACAGCCAACAGAGCCACATTCCAACTTCCTGTCAGCTGCTTGGCCTCCCCCTTGGAATCAGATTTCAGCAGGAGCATGACATTAAGTCTTAACCTGGATGTAATTCATTGTGAAGGGGGACAAACCTGTGCCACTTTAACGGAATTCTGTGTAGAGCCACCAGCATGATATTCTACCTTGAATTTTTTCACCAGTTCTTCAAATCTGAAAGAGATCACAAGGGGAAGGAAGAGAGAGAGAGAAAAAAACATTTTGTGATTCCGTGTATTTCAAAATTTCACGTTTTAGAATGCTGTCAGGATTTGAATTTAAGGCAAGAGTGTCAAACTGGTGGCCCATTGGCTGGATCTGTCACACGCAGGCCACACCTACCCCAGATCTGTGAAAGCAAAAAAACAAAAAAAACCCACTGCATTACATCATGTGACTGTCAGCGTTCCAGAAAACCTCCACTCCAACAAATAACTTCAAGGCAGACATCTTCTCAGAAGTTATGTTTTATTTGGACAGTAAACTGGCACATCTGGGGAATCCCAAATCTGAAAGTTCTGGGGTTCCTTGCAATAAGTAAAAAATTACAAATCCTTCCCCTGAACTCATCATTGCATCACATGCTCCAATCACCATCAATTCCCAACTTGAGACCTCCCCTCACCCAGGTGCAAAAATAACATGACCTTGACTTAGAAGAAGAATGCTATTATGTCTAACCACATACACGCCAAGAAATTCTTTCCTCCCATTTTCTCAGGCTCAAGAATGTGACAGTGTGGAAGCGTCTGGTGCTAATATGGCTTCCAAAGCTGACAGTGACATCAATGTGATACAGCGAGTTTGACACCCGTGATTTAAGGCATCAATATAGCAACAGTTCAGTAGGAAATTAACTCTAATAGACTGCTACTCAGTGGTGGTATGCCACCGGTTCGGCCCGGTTCTAGTGAACCAGTAGCAAAAAAAAAAAAAAAAAA
>BHFT01082183.1:0-11338 GCA_004320025.1 Laticauda laticaudata | reverse complement strand
GAACCGACGAGATGGGCGGCAGCAACTCGCCACCGCACACGATTTCGACATCGCAAGCCCGTATGGATTCTTCGGGAATCTTCATCGATTAGATTCCTCATGTTCGCTCGATGAGCAACAATCTCAAGGAGCAACAACACCGAAAGAGAGCTGGGTGTTCCTGAGCCCATTGCAGACCAGCCGTATAAGATGCGCAAAAGCGTTGGCCAAGCCAGAGGACATGAGGGAGATGACTTGGCCAAGATCTGGAATCAATTACTTGGAGCCACTATGCCCCGCTGTGTCAAACCTGGATTCGGCGACGAACGAATTCTATTACCGGGTCGGGATCAAAACAGGACGGAGAAAAGCATCGGGGATTTCGTGGGCAGCATTGAGGAACAGTGCGGAGGTCTGTGTGGCTTTTCAGACATGGGACGGAGGCTCTGAGGAGCCGCGACGGTTTCTCGGTCTCGAGACCCCGGTGTCAGAGGCAGGCTAAGTGGTCGAGGCAACATTACAGTTACCGAAGCATTGCTGAGAGCCACCACAGCCGAAGCCACAGAGAAATCAAGCGCCAAGAAATGCGACTACATGAACGCAAGGGACGGCCGAACATACCTCAGAGACCAACAGCATCCCCGAAAAAACAAACTGAAATTGGTCACGAAAGAAATAACAGCGCACCATGAGGGATGTTGATACTATCATCCGCAACAGCCGAGCGTGAGGGAAGAGAGATCCAAGCCAATTGCAAGTGGAGCTGGCAAGACTGGTGGCGAAGTCATTAAGTCGGGCTTGCCAGTGCGCTAGTTGTGGCGGGGACCAGTCCCCGTTCTGAGTGCTGGTTTTTTAGATCGACATTGGGGTGCCGTACAGTGAAAACGGGGGCATATCGCCAAGGTCTTGCTGAACAAACCGGAACTCCAGCCCGAAGACAAACGTGACAACATGCCTCCAGAAGACTGAGACAGATTCACAGAGAACCGATGAACCGTGAAAACCCAAGGCAAGCAGCTCAGCCGAGACCAGATGATATGGGAAGAAACCCATCACAGTCCACAATTCGGCATTCAGACAACTCAGATGCAAAAGTACAACCATGCAGGTCAGCATCAAAGGCAGGCCCGTGCAAGAATGGAGATGGACTCCAGTTCATACCTCTGCCATGGTGTCGCTGGGACACAAATTAAGAAGGTTAGCTGCCCAGCTTACAGAAACAGGACGCTGGAGAACCAGAGACTCACTATTAAAGACTAATCAGGGGAAAAAATCCCGTAAATAAGGAACTGGACACTTCCATGTAATCCTTCAAAAAGGCATGGAAGGTATTCACTTCACTAGTTGTGTTGACAAGAGACCTCCCTATAGCTTGCTGGGTCTGGAAAATGGTTCACGCCATATAGGGATGAGAGTGAGGGCATCAAAGCCATGTTGATGGAAACAGACTGGGGAAGAGGAGCTGATGAAGGAATTCCAAGAAGTGTTCGACAGACAGATTAGGCAAGTAGTTGGGGGTCCCCCGAATTATCATTTAGCTTGATCCCCAATATTGCCCAATCTGGCTCAACCTAGACAAGTTCCATTCGCCCTCAAATCAACCAAAAAATAGAACAATTAGATATGCTCATTGCAGCATGTAGGGGTCCTGGAACCAATTTATGATCATGCACGCTGGAGCCCCCAATAGTCACCGCAATCAAACAAAAGACAATTGAGAAGCCGACTCAGAGAATCCTTACAAAAATTTTAAAAAAATGCAGGACTTAAAGTCAAAAAAAAGAAAAGTTTGCCAGTTATGCACTGAAAAGGTTGAGTTCCTGGGATCGTCTGGTGGACAAAGATGGAATCCCCGCACCCTCAAAAAATTAAAAGCAGTAAAAAGAGCCCCGGACCTCAAAATAAGGCAGAATTACAGCCTTTTCTGACTAATCAATTTCTACAATGTCTTTTTGTCACAGAAGGAACAAACAGTGGAACCATCTGGCATAGGTTTGCTCCGACAGACGTCATCTGGTCCTGGAGAAAGCAGGAAGAGGCTGCCTTCCTGGAACATAAACAGACCTCCTACATCAAAAATCAGTCTCATCCAGTACAGGCGAGACCCTACCACTAACGGTAAACCGCGCGCCTCTCCATTCGGATTCGGAAGCTATACTAAGACTATATCCTGTCTGCAGGCGGGAGAGAACACGATTGCTTTACTCTCGAAAACACTATAAAAAGGCGAAAGAAATTATAGCGCTCGACAAGGAAGGCACTTCAGCGGCTGCCTGGCCGTGAACGCGGTTTCACGAGTCTTATACGGTAGGGACTTCACCCTCAATCACCAACCATAAACCACTACTGGGGATCCTGGCGGAAAACAAGGCCACCTGCAAACATACTGTCTCCCCGGATGGCAAGGTGGTTGAAGTTCCTTGCCACCTAACAACCAACGAATACATTGCCCAGGGAAATGCATCTCTCATCCGAGCGCACAGAGCCATCGTGCCCAGTTAACAGATTACAAAAATGATCCTGCACCCACACATCCACCCTGCAAATAGAGACATTGCCTCAAACTACCAACACACCACAATCAGACATTACGAGAGAGATGAGCAAAGTATGGCATAACTGGCATGATTTTTTGAACTGGTGGTAAAAGGGTGGCCGGAAACAGAATAGCAAGTGACCAGTTTAAACTCTTCCAAAACTGGCAGACTGAATTATCCTCCCAAAGAGGGATGTATACTATGGGGCAACTACAGTGGTTGTTCGCAGACAGCTTACAAAAAAATAAATATATCACATGTTGCATGAGGGACACCCGGGCATTGTGAATGAAATTCCTGGCCAGAAGCTATGTATAGTGGCAAGGGAGAGTCAAACCATTGAAACTGGCTTGGCTAACATGTGACAAATTCCAGCGGATCTCAGACTGCAAACGCCGCCCGAAGCACAACCCTCCAGTGGGAAAACACCAAGGGGACCATGGTCGAAGGGCCCATATAAGACTTGCGGCGACCGTCACAAAGAAGGTGCACACTTTCCTGATGGCAGTAGATGCTTACTCCAACTGGCTGGAGGGTAGCCTACTGGCGATGCTACCAGAACGGAGGCGGTTAAAACCCCAACTAAACAAACTTTTTGTCCACCTACGGCCTAGCCTGGACTTGATAGTAACTGACATGGGCCACAATATTACGGGCATTGGCACTTTGAGCAATTTCCTGCATCAGACGCGGGGCATCCGACACAGCATCGACAGCGGGCCCGTTCATCGCAGCGGCAACGGGCAAGGGCGGAAAGAATGCGTCCAAGATACAGCCAAAGACGGGCTTTCAGAAAAGATTGGACACTGGTAACAACACACAACAAAAATAAATAAACTATTTAACAAATACAGGCACATAACACCAACTGGTTGTTCAGCTCAGTTGCCATGTGCCCGACTGGTCTCTTTGTCTCAGAATCCCACCTTCGTTGCCAGTGTTGAAGCACGGGAAATCAAGAGACAGGAGACCAGCGTAACTTCAGCTCTTTATTCAAGGTATAAATCTGTGTGTCCTTTAGCGAGCCGCGGTAGCTCTTCTTATAGAACTAGCCAGTGGCTCTCACCCAATGACAGCTTTCTGAATCTCCCACGATCAGTTTGTCCAATCATGGGAGATTCCTTACTTACCAATCACCGTCTTACGTCTCAGCCAATCACAGTGCAGTTCATTTCAGCCAATCAGGTTAGGGTATTACAAGTATGTTAATATGTAACAGTTTAGATGTGGCTTAGTTTATTATATTTTTTTATCTTGCCATTAAGTAACTCAAGGTGATGAATACATCTGATATTTCTTTTTCCTATTTCCTTCCCCTCTCCCACCCCACCCCACAACAACAACAAACCTGTGAGTTAAATTGTATTGAGAGGGATTATCCCAAAGTCACCTAGCCAGCTAAAGAGAGTCTAGAATTCACAAGCTCCTGGTGTCTAGGCCAGCACCTTCACCACTATTCCAAATGGCTCTCATTTCACACCATAATTTCCCAATGTTTTTGAGCTTTTGCCAATACTAAATATTCCTCCAAAGATCCTCACAGCCCTATTATTATTATTTGTGTACAATATGTTGTAAATGTTACAGGTATTAATTGGCAACTTCAGAAAGCAGAGAATGAGAATGTGGAAACTTAATACACTGCCCAGAGCTTCCTCTCTGAGGGAGATGGGCTGTTAAGAAATATGAAACATCAACCAACCAACCAACCAACCAATTCATACTTCAAGTCAGAAATAGGAAACTTTTTGGTGGTACCTGGAGACTTCATATTTTTGTGGTTTTGTGATGTAGGGTTAAGCTTAGTTTAGAGCTTACAGCACAGCTCTGTGTGTATTTGCATGCATGTGCATATGTGTGCTTTTCTGCTTAAAAACAGAGCTATGGGAGCTATGATAGTGGGTGGTAGGTGAAGATTTTTATCCTCAACTTACAACAGTTCCTTTAGTGACCATTCAAAATTACAACAGCACTGGGAAAAAAAGTGACTTATGGCCATTTTTCACACTTATGACTGTTGCGGCATTCCAATGGTCACGTAATCAGAATTCAGATGCTTGGCAACTCCTTCGTATTTATGATGGTTGCAGTATTCCGGTGTCATGGATCCCCTTTTGTGACCTCTTAATGAGCAAAGTCAATGGGGAAACCTGATTCGCTTAACAGCCCTGTTACTAATTTAACAGCTGCTGTGATTCACTTAACAGCCATGGCAAGAAAGTTCATAACCTGAGGTAAAATTCACTTCACAAAGCAACAGAAAGTCTGAGCTCAATTGTGGTCATAAGTTGAGAGCAACCTATCAGTGGTGGGATTCAAATTCTTTTACTACCGGTTCTATGGGCGTGGCTTGGTGGGCATGGCAGGGGAAGGATACTGCAAAATCCCCATTCCCTCCCCACCCCACTAACCTGCTTTCCAGCTCCATTCTCCTGTGCAGGGCAACAAAATAAGACCCAGCCAATCAGCTGGGACTCGCGAGGCAGAGAATAGACCGGGGCGGGGCCAGTCAGAGGTGGTATTGGCTGGTTCGGAGAACTACTCAAAATTTCTGCTACCAGTTCTCCAGAACCTGTCAGAACTGTCTGAATACCATCTCTGCTATCTGTATTAAGTGAATCCTAGAGCAGACAGCCCTTAGTATTGTGTAATACTGCAACTTTTGCTTTCTGTTAATCTGCAATCAAGTCTAAAGAAATGTTCTAGAACACTCGGAAGCCTATATGGACTTTTTCATCATTTTTGTTGATAAAATGTACCTGATTGTGAATTTGGGGGCTGTTCTTCTGGCAGCAAACCAAGTCTGCCTATTTGAGTGGCTAGTTCTCTGACAAGGAATTCTTCAATGGAGTAATCTGTCAGGTTAAATGCCTTGCCGCTCTGGCCCTTCCTTGGCTATCACTTTGCTAAGGATTTTTAAAGCTAGACCCTACAAATCATTCTGGCTGTTTACTTGGCTCAATTGGGGAAAACTTGACAGCTCTGACGAAATACTTCTCTGAACAAAATTCTTTGGGGAAAGAGGTGAAACCATCTGTCCAAATGTAATCAATGACTGTCAAGGAGCTCCCTCCTTCCTTCCTTTTTGCTTTCTTTCCTCTCTTCCTTTCTCCAACCCCCCCTAATTCTTTCTACATTACTAAAAAAAATGCCCCCCCTGCAAATCTATATAATTATATACCTCTTCCTTCCTACTAAAACTCTACACCCATACACGTACATACACACCACTCAGCTCCAACTTCCATCTGATGGATTTATAACTTACAAAATCTGTTTTCCATTCCTCATTTTATGCATGTATATAGTTATTTTAGGCCTGTGCATAATAGTATTTACATGTGCATAACATCTCATTTGCCGCCTAATGGGCATTTCGATGTAACCGAGACCCCGTTCTACATTAACCTGTTAAATTGATTTTTTACTATGTACATGTATGTCTATCTGTCTGTTTGTCTTCCAGATAGATAGATAGATACAAATAGGCATTTATTTAGATCAGGCTGAAATCATTTTTTACCCCATATTATTTGCTGCTGCTATAAAAGTTTTCCATTCATATTCTTCAGCAGGTGTGTTTTACGGTCAGCGGCTGTGATTCTGTTCATGTTTCCACATTTGTGTTTGGATGAGAATAGACCCTGAAGCCACTGAATGGATTTAAAAAAAATATTTACCATATAATGGACGTATCTGCATTTGTGGAGCAGCAGAGGTAAAAGACCTGGCTCACTTACTATTTGATTGGCTCACATATTGTTTGATTGTTGTCTGTATAAGAGGGTGAGAGACAGATATCTTGGTTCATTATACTAAGCAAATGACCCATTGGGAACCCCATATTAAAACAAGATAGCTTATGTGTGGCCAGAATTTTAAAACAACATTTAATATGGCACATTACTTGAGTAAAATGATTCGGTTGAGATCAACATATGTGGTACTGATTGGGGTAGATGGTAGGGGTGATACTGAAATATAATTTTATCTTGTTCTTTTTAGCTGTATATTAAATTATTGTATTTTATTCCAATTTTATTTAAAATTATATTTCTATTACAATTTCATTTGAAATTGTTTTTATAGGATTTTAGAAATAATTTATGTTTGCAACTCTGTATTTTGATATGGCCTAAGGGCTAATCAATAAACTAAATTAAACTACATTTATTTACTTTGTGTTTATTGTTTTTTTATAAATAATTCAAGAGAGTGAATATATCTAAGCATATCTCTTCTGCCTCCTATTTTCCCCACAACAACAACCCTGCAAAGTGAGTTGGACTAAAAGAATGTGTCTGGCACTAAGTCACTCAGTATGAGAATTCTCAGTCTCCTGTTTCCTATCCTGGAACCTTAAGCACTATATCAAACTGCAAAACAATTCCAAGATGAGGGATAACTATTTTGCTTTTCCCCCCCAAAGTTTAAAATATTTACTTCAAGGTATTATTTTTTAAAAAACCACTAGCTGTTTATGTAAAAATATTTTCAATGCAAATTTTCCTAGAAGTCCTTTTTCCCCCCCTGTTGCATAGCCCAACTTTGCATTCACAAAACAAAATATGCTTCTACCTCCAAGAACATAAGTTTAAAGACTAACATTGGCCCTGCATGGTTTAGAGATAGTTTATACAGGCAGACTGATGTCACCTGACAACATTGTTTAGTGACAGCAATCCCAGCACTCCCCATTGCTATTGTTAAGCAAGAATCACAGGTTGTTAAGCAAAGACTTTATTGAAATTTCCTGTTGGCTTTCCACAACCAAAGTCAGTGGCAGGAAGTTGCGAGTCCCAAGTGTGTTGCAAGTAGGCTGGCAGCCGGATAAATGGCTGCTGCTACATGGGGGAAGCTGCAGGTTGTGCATGGATGGAGAGATAATGGGAGAGGGAGATTGACTGGAGAGACTTGCAACCTTCCCTGCCAGCTTCTCCACTGACAATCGCCGTGGAGGAGTGTGGTGGCTCATGAGGTTAAGCCCATGTCCCACTGCACCAACGGATGCAAAGAGGATGTAAAACAGACAAAAAAGCTTGCCATCCATTGAAAAATGCGATGCATCCATTGTGTACTCACTGCGTACGTGATTCATACGCTCTATCCGTCAAACATCCGTCTACTGCTATTTCATCTGCTCAAAAAGTTTTTGATTCTTCCACAAGAACTTTTTGAGCGATGAACTTTCCACGCATACAATCTGACATACCGCGATCACTAACGGGCAATCACGTTCTACGTCCGGTTGTCACCGTTACGCGTCCGCTGTAAACCTTCTCGGCATCACTGGGCATCCCGCATCCTCAGCATTCTGCTGGAGCTGAATAAGGCAGAAAAGAGCGGAGGGAAGCGAAAGGAATACGGAACGTACCACACATGTGCGTCAGTAGCCACAGACATAGAAAGGATGTAAGCGGATGCATCTCATATATAAAGCATAAAATGGACAAAACGTTAATATATGGGACGTATCTGATATTTTTTAGGTATGTTGGAGTATGCTAAAGTTGTGGAAGGACATCTAGTGAAACGCAACATTTCCTATAAAGGGGAGGAAATCACCTAGACTCACTATCAGTCAGCAGCTGTGGGTGTACAGACTCTTCAGCCTTTCTCTTGCTCTTCATCTCATCGCATTGATCTCCACCAATGGATCATCACACACCCCTTATGGTAGCTGCCATCATTCCAACACCAGAACAAGCCCCTCTCAGAACTGGTTTCACCTTTCTACACAAGGAGATAGAAGGAGATGTCCAAGAGCTTGTGGGTCCGAAATGGATTGGAGAAGAGTGGAATTTGGACGTCTATGACAAGCTGATGGTGGACTGAGGAATAAAGACACTCGTGCATTCCAGCACATCATGAGGATCACTAGCCATGTTTGATGGAAATTGGGTGGAGCATCTGAGACCCAGGTTGACCAAGCAGAACACCAACTTCCATCCCAGCCTGGACCCTGGACTGAAGGTGGCACTGACTCTGTGCACTTTGGGCCTCTTGGAACCACGTAACAGAAACATGCAGTATGCTGGAGGGTGCCACACAACGGCAATCAGCAAAGTGGTTCAGAGAAGTGGTGGCAGGCCAATCATCGGAAGAATACGTGGATTTGAGCTCCTCGCAGTGCCTCACCACTTGAAGAAGGTGGAGGAAGTTGCAGAACAGTGGTATCAGAGGTGGAACTTTTCCCACACCGTTGGAAGCCATAGATGGAAAGCATGTGGCCTGCAAAGCTCCACCCAAGTCAGGGTTCCCTAAATCACAACTACAAGGGCTTCTTTCAGTATCATCCTCTTTGCATAGTTGAATTGCTGAAGTACAAGTTCATGCTACATCGATGTTTCAGGCAACAGGTCTGCTTCAAGATGCCAGGTATACAATGCCAGTGACCTCAAGGATGGTCTGGAATGGAATCTCATCATGGGTTTTCCAGATCCAGACCCCCACCCAATACACACAAGATGTGCCTACTTCATAGTAGGTTGATGACGCTCTTCTCCTCGAACCCAGACCTCATGAAGGCCCCTACCAGTTCCAGATAGCAATGCACCCGTGAAGAGAGGATCTTTCAAGCTACAAGGCTGTCCCAGGGCAAGACGGGTGGTGGGACGCCTTTGGCATCACTGGCCAAACAGGTTCCATGGTACTTCTCACCACCATGCTAGATCACCAGGGACCTATGAGGAGCATCGTCGAAGCTTGCTGTCAATCTCACAATCTCAATGCGCACCTGCTACCCGCAGTTTGCAAGAACAGTTGTGGACGTCAACAAGGGAATGGGGATCATGGAGGCTGTGAATGGGAGGCAAGAATGAAAACCTGATAGACACTGGTGGATTGTACAAGGCCCCACAGAGCTTCACGTGAAAGGGAAGAAGCAGCGACTCTGAAAACACTGTTGAACTCCCGCAGCTGGAGCAGTGGAGTGGCAAGACAGGATGGTAGATGCTTAATGGATACTTCCTTTGAGCCTGTCCTCATGACACTGATGAGTATTGTGCCATATAGTTGAGTGGCCTTACAATGAAATAGGGCACAAAGAGTTTTGTTTATTTTGAAATGTGTTAATCAATGAATAATTGTTAAGTTGATAATAAAGGGCCATATGTGTGGCAGCTGGGAGGGTGGACCATACTAGTCGCCACTATGCATTGAACTGGAGTTTATCTATCCCACAACTATCTTACCCATCCAGCCAATTATCGCTGACCCATCCCACAAGCTATCCTTAGCCATCCCACAACTTCTTTACTCATCCCAACAGCTATCTTTGACCATCCCACAACTATCCCTAACCTATGCCCACAGCCATGCAAAGGCTTTACGCCTTTTTTTCAAAAGTTTTCCACGAACAATTTATTAAGTAATAAAATGAACCAAGTGTGTGAACCAAAGGATTAACCTTTATTAATAACAACTGTATGACTTTATTAAAAGCAAATGACCCAAGTAAAGTTCTTTAAGCAAAGATAAGGTTGAGCAGGTAACAACTCAGTCTCTGGCACTAATTCTCAGTCAGCTCTGAGGCGTGGCCCATGGTCTCAATAATGTGAAGGGGCCAGGGACTGGTGGAGTGGCTGTTGCTGGAGTGCTGTCTGAGGCGCCATTGGGGTGGCCTGGCCCCGAGAGTAACAACAGGATGGTGTGGTTCAGGGAAGCTTCAGAGAGCTGACTCAGTCCTGTGAGGTTGAGAGGGGCCTTCCTCAAGGACGCTGGGTGTCAGGCAAGTACTGAAGACAGATTTTCTGTTGAGGCTTGGCTGTGGGGTGGAGGAAAGGAGGAGTGTAAGTGGGACTGTCTGGTCTGGCAGCTGGGTCAGCTGAGGCATCTGTGGGCGTGCGGATGTACCTGGGCCTGGACCTGGAAGGGATGCCTCTGGGTGTGAGAAGGTCCTGGTACTCATAGCCTTGTAAGTGAGGGGCTGTTGAAATCGTGAAAGGGCTGTGCCCATTGCCTGGGGTGGAGGAGCAGACCTGGAGTGGGTCAGAGCAGGTTCAGCTGGGCCCAGAGGGTGGGTGCAGGCAGTGCTGTGATTTTCTCCTTCATCACCGTGGTACTGGGCGTGCTGCGGCAGGTCCATGAAGGTCTGGCTTACGTAATGTGATGAAGGGCTTGCGGTTAGAGGATGGCATATACTGGTGGACCCAGCTTGAGAGAAGATCTGTGCTGGTCTTGATGGTGTCCTGATCTCCCGCAGGACAGTGTGGCTCTGGCCTCCAGTCTGCCTCTTCTGCCTGCTTTACGTTGTGGTAGATGTGGAGCTGGGGGGTCTGGTGTGGTTGGTCCCTCGTGGCTGCTTCCTTCTTCTTGCTCCATTTGAGAACTAAGGGGATCCTCACCTCCTCTGGCATGGCTGAGTGCAGGGCTGTCGGGGGGGGGGGGTCTCTGCGTGGGGCCCTCCAAAGACACCTGCCTTGGAACAGTAGCTGTCTCCTGGTGGTAAGAGTACTGGCTCTCTGTGGGCTGTCTGAGGTGAGAGGTTGCAGAGGGGCTGCTCCTCGTGGCGTATCACTCACCCTCCAGGAAGCTGCCCTGGCCATGACGTAATCTTCCCTGTCATGAGCTTGACAGCAGCCTGGCCAGATTTCTTTCAGGTGGCAGCTGGCCTACAGGTGTGCATGTGGCTTTCCACTATAACATCCCCAGGTAGTACGTCTGAAGTGGGTAGCTCAGGCTCTCTGCCTGGTTCTTTCCATGCTGCCTGCCTTCCTCTTGTGTCCGGCGATAGAGCCTGTGGGCCCTTTCTCGCACAGGTACTCGTTCTCCCTCACCATTTCAGCACCTTCTCCTCAATGGGTCTTCAGGAATGGAGTACT
>BHFT01082178.1:0-14174 GCA_004320025.1 Laticauda laticaudata | reverse complement strand
CCAGTAAACGTCTTTGTAGCCTTAAATCCCTGACTCCACAAACTAGTTGGTCTAATAACATGTCTTCCAAATAGTCTTTAAACCCACAATGCAAGGCAGCTGTTTGTAGGGCAGCCATGTACCCACTACTAGTCTCTCCCTTAGCCTGAATTCGCCTTCTAAATGCATGATGCTTGGCAATTCGGGATGGCTTAGGGGAACAGTGATTGGAAATAATTTCCTGCAATTCTTCCCATGGAACAGTCTTCATTGAACATGGGGCCAGTAATGCTGTGGCAGTGTAAAATGCTGTGGCTCCGCAAAAACTTAAAAAGTAGGACTTTTTCTGATGGTCGGAAATGTCAGCAAGGTCTATGGAATCTAGGAAATAGTCAAACCGGTTTCTGTAGGACTCCCATGTTTCCACTATCGGTCTGAAAGTCGGGAATGCAGAGTTCGAAGTCATCTCGACTCAGCAGTGCCGGATCTGTCGAAGAAAGTTGAAATTCGCGCTCGCAAATAGTGACAGTAACTCTTAAAGTTACATTCAGCTCAGTAGTGACTCCAGTTCTTTTTGTAGTGACTTCGCTCAGCGATTCTTTGCTCAGTTGCCTCTTATATGTATCCCACCCTTATCGCCAGTGTTGTAGAGCGGCGGAATAACCAGAGGCAAACATGGAGCAAAACTTCAGCTTTTTTATTTTATTGAAGCAATAAAGGGTTGCCGCGGCTGCCGTGCTAACAAAGCAGCCAGCTGGCAGACAACAGCTGATGCCATTTGACAGCTCCCTTTTATGGCTGGCTGTCAAACGGCATCAGCCAATAGGAACTGGAGTGAAGACTTCAGCTTAGTCCATTGCGAACGCTACAGAAATGGTATAGGGCAGGGCTGTCAAACTTACACAGGCCAGATGCGTGATGAGCTGGCCATGCCCATGCCCAGTTTAGAGAAGGGGAAAAAAAATCATGATATGACATGTGACGCTGCCATGATTCTGCGAGTTTGATACCCCTGGTATCCTCAAGCAAGGTTACTTGCTTGAACAGGTGGTTGGACTAGAAGGCCCCCAAGGTCCCTTCCAACTCTGTTATTCTGTTAAATCTCACAATTTAATAAGCTGTGAGTGAAGATGAAACAGTAAAAGCTGAGTTTATATTCATACCCCATTCCTGAACAGATATTTCAGATATGGGTTTTATTAAACAACAACAACAACAACATGCATCTCTTTCAATATTCTTTAAAAACCAAAAGTAAATTAAGGATTTATGTTTGGTGGCAGAATTATGGATATTTGCAGAAGCCAACAAAAGGTCTAGTTCAGGGGTAGTCAGCCTTTTTATACCTACCACCCACTTTTTTATCTCTGTTAGGAGTAAAATTTTCTCTAACCGCCCAATAGTTCCACAGTAACGGTGATTTATAAAGTAGGGGACAAAACCCCTACCATCCACCATGAAAGCTGGAATGCCCACTAGTGGGCGGTAGGGACCAGGTTGACTACCACTGGTCTAGTTGCTGCTCAGGCTGGCTCTGATGATTATTTATTAGTTAGCTTTGAAACCATGTGCTTGGCTCTACTCTGTTGTATCATTAGTTCCTTTGGTTCCTCTCCAGATGGAGAGAAGATACTTTGGAAAGTAGTTTTTTTTTTTTTTAGTTAGCAAGTGAATTTCAGTCATTAATTCCCAGTGCTTCAAGAAACCAACTGAACAATAGAAATCTGAGGCTGCTAGATTAGAATATTTAACAGTGTACTTCAAATACCTCCTCCTAAATCCAAACCAAGTTTTTATTTTGAGGAGAGGAAGTGTGTGTGAGAGAAATAATTTCCTAGGTACACCAGAAGAGAAAAAGCCTTAAAATAACATTAATCATGTTGTTGGGCTTTGTAGAAACGAAGTTCAAACATTAAGGAGGCCATTTGTATAGTACTTGCTTTTTTATGCCAGAAGGAAGAATAAGGTCCCCTTGTTTGTACACATTTATATAGTGTTTATTTTTATTTATTGATTGGTTTTTTTTATGCTGCCCATCTCTCCTATAAGCAATGTGTTCAGATCTCAATACATCATTGTTTTGCTCTTTTGTCTTAAATTCTCTCTGGTACGACTGCTTACCTCGCAGTTCACCTCCCAGCAACGACAAATGAAGGCAGCAAATGAAAGCAGCAGCAGCAGCAGTAATTTTTCTTGTAGCTGGAAGATGTGGGATGCTATCATGTGGATGAGTACTGGGCAGTGGCTCATTCCTTATATAATAAGTAATTTGTTATTGAATTTATAACTTCTCTTTCTCCCAAAAGGTTAAAATGACTTAAGATGACTCCCATAATTATATCAGCAACAGCCATCCTATTAATTAGGTTGGGTTGAAAGAAGATGACCCAAAGTAATCCTGTGAATTCAGTGATTGATCTTAAGCCATGTCCCATTTCACCAATGGATGCAAAAAGCATGTAAAACGTTAAAAAAAGCTTGCCATCCGTTGGAAAACGCAATGCATCCATTGTGTACTCACTGCATACATGTTTCATATGCTCTATCCCTCCATCATCCATCCATTGAGATTTCATCTGCCCAAGAAGTTTTGAGCTGCACAAAACTTTGTGAACGGATGAACTTTCTGCTGTGTACGATGTAAATATGTGACATCTGAGCAACAAACGTTCTATGTCCGTTTATCATCCGTTAAACATCCGCTGTATCCTCTCTGCATCCTCTGGGCATCTTCGCAGATCACATTGCAGCTGAAAACAGAAAGAGGGAGGAAACAAAAGGTACACGGAACGTCTACACAGCGTTAGTAGCACGGAAATAGAAAGGATGCGCAGTGAACAGTTTGCATCCAATATACATCCACTAGGCTTCCTATGAACATCCGTTTAACATCCCCGCTACATACTACCCACGTCCGTTCTTTTCCATTCTTTTCCGTTCTGTTTATGCAAATTTTCACCACTTTTTGGAGCGGATGACAACTGATGGAGCCACCCCCGAAATTTTGCTCATCTGCTGTGTCCTTTATGCATATGTTTTGCGTCCATTGGCCAGTGGGACAGAGCCTTTAGAGCAGTACTTTATGTGATATATTATACAGGCTCTCTGAATATCTGGAGACATACAGTATATCTATATACCCAGTCCTCTATTCCCATTTAGAGTATGCAACATCAAGCTGCACAAAAAATAATAAGAAATAGTTAGCAAGATAGATAGATAGATAGATAGATAGATAGATAGATAGATAGATAGATAGATAGATAGTGTCAAGTGTGCCTCATTCAAAACCCAAGAAAGAAATTCTTCAACTCCATTGATGTAGAGAAAAAGTACTTTTACTGAGCTTGAAGTGATAGCAACAAAAGAAAGCAAGATCTGAAGTAAATAGGCACAAATATTACATAATGAAAGTTATCCCAAGTTCCATCCCCCAAGAGTCCAGACTAGTCTTCCAATCTGAGGTGTTTATAATGTCATGTGCGATACATCTTTGGGTGATTTCTCAGTCATCTGGTATGCCAAGACAGTTTACCTTGGCCTAGTAGAGATAAGTCTATGCAGATATGCAGTAAGTGGGAAAACATCCCTTCCTTTTTGGTTCACTCTCCAGCATCCTTTCCCTCCCAAATACCAAAATTACCTCTCCCCCCATTTCTATGGCAGCCAACAGGAAGCAAGCAGCAAAAGATGTCAAGAAAACTTTGTAGAGGCTGACAGACAGACAGGCAAGCAGAAGGCAGGCAGGCTGATGATAGAAAAGAAATGATAACAGATATGAAAAGGAGATATATAAACTCTACATTTGACCAGCTCTAGTTGAACAACCTTTGGAGTTAATGGGCAAAATCTGCTAAAGACGGATATGTTGTGCTGGAATATCAGCAACAATTGAGGAAGTGTGGAGACAGGGCATTGGGGAGATCAGCAGGCTATTGGGGTTCACTTGGGGTTGCTAAGAGGAAGACGAGAGAGAGACGGAACAACACATTCTTCTTTGATTGCCATTTTCCACACCTACTTAAGCCATTTTCTACACCTACTTAAGTTTGGTGTACTGCTTAAGGCATCAGGCTGGAGACTGGGAGATCATAAGTTCTAGTCCTGCCTAAGGCACAAAGCCTGCTTAAGTCAATCTTAGCCCAGGAAACAGACAGGAGCAAGCCACTTCCAAAAACATTGGCAAGAAAACTACATTAGGTTCTCCAGGCAGTCGCCAGGAGTCAACACTGTCAATACTGACTTCAAGACACAGACCCACAAACATGCAGGCACATACAACCCCACCCCCCAAATACAAATATTCTGCCTTTATAGCCTACTTTGAATGGGTTTCATATACTCCATGTATAGTGCATGTCCATTCACACAAATACATGGTATAATGTCATATTATGTTATAGTATTATACAATTATTGTACATTTCATTCTAATAACAAGAATGTAATGGGCAGTAATATGGCTAAGATGTTCTAAGAAGTTCTATACTTCACTGACATATAAACTTTTTGTTTCATTATTATTTTCCAAGATCTGTTAATGAAATATAATTTTCTCTTATTGTTGATTTTTCTATATTCTATTCTTGTTCTATAAAGGTGCCACATTTATACTATATTTTTTTAAATGTTTCAGTATCTTCCAAGGAGAAGCCTGCAAAACAAGAGAAAAAGAAAGCAGTTCCTTCCCCAAAAGGTAATTTTATTAATTTTACTCTACTGAGAAATAATTCAATGAGCAGCACATTTTTGATGGGAGTGGGAGAGAACTGAATGCAGAATGCTCCCTCCCATGTAAATCTGTTGACAAGGGAGTTTCCCTTTATAACTATTGAAATGGCACAAGAATGTGTGAGTCTGTATGATGTCTGTCAAGTTGCATATTCTTTTCTTCTTATGGATTTTCTTCTCCAAAAATTTCAAAGGATGAACTCTGATGAAATACTGTGAAAATGATTGAACATTAAGTTGTCTTTATTCAAAGAGCTGTTATTCTTTCATTATCTATATTTGTTTTTTCGTCAAAAGATTGCCTGTGAAATTTTAGCATGTGACAAAACTACCATGCAGAAATTTTACTAGACAGGTGCCTCTTTGCAGTCAGAAGCAAGACATTTGCCTATTTGTATCCTACTTTTATTATTTTTTATAAATAACTCTGGATGATGAACATATTCAACTCATTTCCTTTTGTCCCCACAATTACAACCTTATGGGGTGAGTTAGGCTGAGAGAGAAGGTGACTGGCCCAAGGTCATCCAGCCAGCTTTCATGGCTAAGGCGGCACTAGAACTCACAGTCACCCCTTTCTAGTCTAGTGTAATCTATGGGTATTTTAAGAAGTGGTAATAGTGGTGGTTGTTTTCTACAAAATTAGTGAAAATGAAAAGTTTGTAACAAACCTTTTACTTAAGTATTACTTTTTGATTAAGTGAGACTCTATTTCTGAGGTTGTTTGTATTGCTTTGTATGTGACTTTCATCACATCTAAATATAGAGGTTCACTTTGTACTCTATTATTTACCACATCAACTTTTTTATTCCTCTATTACAAAGTTCTCTCACTGACAGTTTATTTTTCAGCTGGAGAGAAAAAAGATGCTGGGATAACATTAAATTTCTACACACGTTGTAAGGTAGAAGTTCTGAGAGAGGAAGTTTGCAATTCCTTTTATTAGCATTGTGTTTTTAACTAAGCTTTGGGAGAAAATACAGAGGGATCTATATGTTTTTAATTTGTTTCATTTTCTTCACTCTTCATATGTGTGCAAGGGTAGGATAAAAACTACCCTTAAAGTTTTTATATTTAGGTACTTACTATTTCATATTCCAGTTAAATTGGATATCTTTCATGTCTCTACTGAAAAGTAATTTTCATAGAATTCAGTAGGGTTTATTCCAAAGAAAGTGGATGCAAAAATCCCATTGAACTTAGGTGTCTAACTTTCCCAATATAAGCAGAATAATTCCTAAGGCCTAACTGAGGAGGAAAAATAAATTTATCTGATTTCAGCAGTCCACATCCTAAAGGAAAGTGCATTAAAATAATTGCTCTTGAAATGTTATGTCTGTTCTGTCACAAAGAACACTTGTGACGCTATTCAGCGTTGAAGCTGTTCTGCTTAACTCTGGTGATAATGGAACTATTATCTATTATCAAGAGAGATGATTTTGATGTTGGTTAAATATTGGAGAGTGCTTGAAAAATAAGTTCCATCATTTTGAACTAAACTCAGAAACCCTAAACAATTGTTTCTAACTTTGCCATTGCTTTACTGTGGCTAAATAGGCTTGTTTTTCTTAGTGATTCATTGGAACATTAGCATAGAAGCCATGTAGCACAGAGGTTAAAATGCAGTATTGCAGGCTAATTCTGCTCACTGCCATAGTTTGATTCCTACTAGCTCAAGGTCACTTAGCCTTCCATCTGTCCAAGGTCACTAAAATGAGGATCCAGATTGTTGGGAGCAATATGCTGACTCTGTAAACCACTTAGAGAGGATTATAAAGCACTGTGAAGTGGTATATAAGTCTAAGTGCTATTGACATTGTGGCACCAATTTTATTTGTAAGCCTTCCAGAATAGCTTTGCGGAGTGATATGGATGGCATATAAATTTAATACATAAATAAATTGTGTGCAAGTTGTGGTCTCCGAATTGCCTTTAAAGACAGATCAGGGTAAATGGTGTTAGAATAAGCTCTGCAAGGGGTCCCCTTCTCTGACAAAGGTTAGAACTTGAAAGTTACTCTGCTGATTACTGTGATTTGCTTCTCCGTGTTCAGATATCAAATTTCTCATTTTTGCTACTACAATTCTCCAAGGGCCAAGAATTATTTTATTAACCATGCCTCTCTATTCTGTCAATTTGGCTTAATCATGATTACACTCTCCTGCAGACACTCCTACATCTTTAATTAATGATGTAAACTCATTAATGTAAATGTTTTCTTCCCCCACTGCGTATGAGTAGTATGAGTAGTAAACAAGAACTTTAAAATAAAAGTAGTATGGAGAATGCTCTGAAAAATCTCAGGTGATGTGGGAAATCTCAATTTGTTCCTGAGATGGAGATTGAGACTCATCTATTGAGACTCATCTATTCTCTCTCATTTTTTTGTTTTTCCACAGCAGGAATAACAGTTCCATAATTTTACGCCCCCTTGAAACTATACTATACATTTATTTTGCACATACATGTTCTTTAGTCAACTTGGGAAAAAATTGAGATGATGTAGATAATCTCAGTTCTTCTCTTCTTTGTCTCTCTGTATTGATGGGAATAGTCTGCAGGAGAACTGTAGCTTTATGTTTGTTTTACCTAGTTACATCATTCTATAGTTCTTGGAACTCAGATCATTCTTATAGATAAGTTTTCTTTTTAAAATAGAGCACTTGCAAATGATTTGTGTATATTAAGATTGTGATTGTTGAATCAAATTACTCTGTTGAATCAAATTACTCTATATTACTCCACAGTTTGTAATCTGCACCAAACATACGAGGATAACTTATTTGTAAATCATCTTAAAACAATTATATACATTTATGTCTGCCATTGAAAACCCATTAAAACAAATGTGTCTTGAGCCATCTATATTGTTGGGTGGTAGATGATTGACGTGATTATATAAGTGTTTTGCATCCCATTCTGCATTTTAAAGGATAATGGAATTAAACAACAAAATTACCTGTAAAGAAAAACCTTTTTCAAAGAAATTAAGGATCATGTATCTTAGTATACTCCTACATATTATATAAAGTGCTGGTAAAGTGACATCTTTAATATCTTTAGTGAGGATTACATGAATTTTTGCTGTTTAACTCTTCAAATTAAATCCAGAGTAGCATTCCATATGTATGGGATTCCCAGTCCACATCAATTACTTTTTCTTAAATGAACAAATTAATATTTGTGTTTTATAGATTGATAAAACAAGATCATTTTTTCATTTTAGTAACAGAAAAAATGAAAACCGAACAGCAAGAAAGGATGGGAAAAAAAGTTGTCACAAAAGGTATTTCTTTAGTCGTTAATAATATTCAGGAGTGAACTTCTTTAACTTCTTTAATCATATAGCAAGGACAGGAATGCAAAGGCCAAATCACTACAGAAGACTATTAGTAAAATAATGCTAAAACCAACAAGATTTAAACATTAGTATGAATCACATCAGATATGGAATTCAACTCCCCAAATTCTCAGCAATAATTGTGAGTTCTGTGAGTTGAATTTTACATATCTGGATATGGCCGAGTTGGAAAATCCTTGTCTAAAAATTACTTTATTCTTCTATTGTGCAGAATTTAAATCTTAAGATTAATTGTTGCTGTTAAATATTAAGATATCTAAGAATTGTTTGGATGTCTTACTATTTTGCTGTTGTCATACTATTGTTTTTTTTACTTCAAAAACTAGATAAACAATATTTAATTAAATACAGTGTGTATGTCCAAGTGCAAGTAAAAAAAACAACAACTAGGCATTATTTTCTTGAAATTACTTTTTAAAAATCTGTAGATATTTGAGCTAAGAATTAGGTCCTGTTTAAACAGTGTGCTTAAAACAGTTGTTCTGCAGTTTATGTTTTCCACTGATGGTTAATAATGACACTGTGGTCTTCTAAAACCTCTTAAGCTGAACTGAAGATATTTTTAATGCCATATGGCAGGGATTTGTGAAAAAAAGTGACTTTTGAACTTAAAACATTTATGTTGCATGCAGATAAAAAGACCATCCAAGTTGAAGAAAAGATAAAAAAACATGTAAAAGAAAAAAAACCTGAGGCCAAGGCACCTGAAAGACTAAAGACCAAAGAAATCAAAGCACCAGAAGTTACAACACCAAAAGCCAAGGAAAAAAAGGAGGCTGCCTTGGCAGTCAGAGAAAAAATCCATCATAAAGGTAAACAATATCAGGAGGAGGTCACCAAGAAATGCTGAAGTGCAGGAAGGAATTCAGATTCCCTGTTTTAGAAAGAATTTATCCATATTTAGGAGAAGGGGAGGGTGTCTTCCTCTTGATCTCTATTTTTTTTAACTAATAATTCTTTTAGGAACAAATTTCACTACGAAAGCATTTTCAGCATAAGAACAAAGATGTGAAATCTCTTTACTTTGTCCAACAGAAGGAATAGCAACTATTAAGCCCCATCTAGAGAATGCTTCACATTCTTAAATCTAACTGGAGTATTTGTCAGGAATTGGAATGAGAAAGGGATAAAGGTAGGCAGAATTTGGGGAACTTAGATTTTGAGATCCATGCAATTTATATCTCTTTCTACATTTTGTGCATTAAATGAGGAAAAATGGAGGCATGGGGTGGATTGACCTCTCTGAATGCTTTTGACATCATCAGTCAGCCAGCCAATCATTTTGCTGGCTCTTCTGTGAGATGTATGTTTCTGGCATGTATATTTCTTTTTTCAAATCCATCCATCTATTCCTCATGTACCAGTTTCAGGGCTGTTGTCAGGTGGGTTAAAATAGGGGTTCCCAACTGCCAGGCCATGGCCTACCACTGGGCCTCGAACCAATTTGAACCAGACTATGGAAATGGTGGAGGAGTGTGCTCGTGAGCAGTGGGTGAGCTCGTGTGCTCCAATAGTACCCCACACACAAAACCATTCCCTCTTCCCCACCCACCAGTCCACAAAGGCAGAAAGGTTGGGGAACTCTGGGTTAAAAGAAACATAGATTACAAGGGGATAAATCCAAAATATAATAAAAAAGACTTAAGTAACTTTGTTTCACTCCAGTGCCTCGAGGAATCCTTGAGGGTAAGATTTCTTATAGATTCTAAAAATCTATCTACCTCATTAAAAAAAACCCCACAGCAGCTAGTTGAATGCAACAGGAAACCTATAGGTAGGGACACAATTAACATTTAGTGCCAGCTTTGGACTCATCTAAACTTCTTTCCTTCTCTCTTAGATGGATATCTTTACTTGTCCACTTCCACCCAACACATTCCATTTTCTCATTCTTGCTTGTGGTTCCAGCCAACCATTCTCTTTTTAAGAAATATTACAATTCACAGCCTTTAATGTTCATTTCCTCATCTTTGTAGTTAGTCAACCAGCTTTTGATGAGTAGCATGGAGAATCAATCCCAAATGAGCTGTTTTCAAATTCACTTGAACTTCCCTGCCCTTTGAAATTCCATTCCACATTGTTGTTGCTTTCTTTTTCTTCTTCAGATGTTGTACCTCTCCCAAGTCTGTTGATGTTTTTGTTTTAAGCACAGATGGTGGCATTTTGAAAACATCAGGATTCACATGGGGAAATGGTAGACAATGCAGATATTATTAGCATTTAGGATAGATCTTTTTAATGACTTACAGAATTTTGAAAATTTCATACAAATCTTCAATTTGAGCTGCGTAAGATTTTTGTAGGCTAACCCCCCTCCTTTGTTTTTTCTTTTTAGAGGGAGAGGGAAATGAAAGTCTTTCTATTCACTTCCATGCTGTGCAAAAATATAGTGATTTTAAATCTATTTATGGTTAGGCCCCATAATCTGAGTTATTTCTTAAAAATTATTAGGATTATCTCTTGAGTAAAAAGATATGCATGTAACTAAAATGACAGCACACATCAATTTTTAAAACTCTTCCTATTCATTTGAAAGACTATGCAACATTTTAACATATTTAAGTTAAGAACATTTGTGCATCATCTTTAATTTTCAAGTTCTCTTATTTAAATCATTTTTTTTTGAGACAACTAAACCTGTAAAGAATGATTTTTTTAACCAGGTCCACATGTGCAGAACTTGAGCTAACTACTTTATTATAGTCTGCCTATAACACAGGAATCTCCCTAGTCTAGCAGTTCTTTCATAGGAATAATTACATAAGTTTCCAAGGAATTCAGGGAGGGCTAGTTCTGGCCTTTTTATAATTACATTGTGACTCTAGGCTAGCCCCATGCTTTAGACTTCCTCCCTGCCAGTTTGGTTGCTTCCCAAAACATGTAAACAATTCACCCCCAAATTTGTATTAAAATTCTTGGACTTTTTGTTTGGGTTTCTATTCTTGCATGCATGTTTCTGCATACCTTGCCTGGTATTTGTATTTCTCCAACCAATTTCTCATGATATTATGTGTTTATATGCATATTTATTCCAATAAACACATTTTTTGTGCTCATTATTACCTAATATATGCATTTTATGTCTTTTTATTTCCTTGTGAATTTGCATTGCATTCAGAACAATGTTAGTTATATCCAGTAAGCTTGAAGGGTTTGAATATTGTAAATTGTACAAAATTAGATTGAAAAAAATGTATGTTCCAATTAATTGGACAATGAATATGGATATTATTCTTCAGCCATAGCAGATTGGGGGGGGGGGGGATAAAAATTTAGATCNGGGGGGGGGGGGGAATCAAAATTTAGATTAAAAAAACTTTGAACCTTAGCACTACTATTCCTTCATATTTGTTTTTCTGACCTGTTCAATCATTTCTGTCTTTTTGACAGATGTGCCACATAGAAATTGGGAGCACTGGTGGTAAGCTCATATCTGAAGAGATTGCTCTCATTACTCTCTGAATGAGCTTTCAGTTTGAGTAACATGTACTGAGCTGACAAAAGGCTGATAGGGTTATGGAAGGAAGATTGTATGAACTTAATATTTCTTCCTTTGGCAGAGCTATCCTGAGTGCAAGATTGCCCTACAAGCTGCAACCCATCAGAACAAAAATGAAAATAGCGAGATTTTTGCATTTTCTTGCTATGCCACTTCTACATAATAAAAATGAGATTTCCCTGCTCTAGATGTAGAGAAAGAGAGGACCATTTGGCTCCCGAACCCTTTCCGAGACATTTTCCATTCTATTGCTTCAGATTTTATATTTCTCTGAATTTCAGTCATCAATTTTAAAAAAAAAAAATCTATTAATCTTCTTTAAATCTGCACTTTATGATGAAATAGAGTTAAACGTGTGTTTATCAGATAATGCAGCTATAAATATTTTATGAGGAAAATATAGACACATATATTTAAATATGTGTTAATGTATGCATTTTGATGGAAAGCTTTAAAAATATTTTTGGCAGAATGGATACATGAAAATTTGCACATGAAATAGTGATGAAATATACTGTATTGATTTTTTTTCATCCCTAGTGGTAATCCATCAGATCAATGTCTCATGAAAACTACAGTGCAGGTACCATAGTTTTATAGATATGACCAAAGCAAAGGTCCTGGGTCTTATCCAGTTTCTTTTGGAGAAAAAATATTTTATTGATAGCTAGAATGAGGTATAAAGCTGATAGTCTTCAGAACCAGGTCTTTTGCCAATTCCAGTATTTCAATGAAAGACAAATCCTAAAGGTGAACAAAAATTGGTTGGTTTCATAACTGTCCTTTCATCCTTCCCCCCTTCTGACCCCCCCAAAAAGATCTGGAAATGTAATTCATGGTATAACAGATTTAAAAATAATTCAATTGAAGTATACGGTGTAAAGTTTTTAAATTGATAACTGACGCACATGTGTCAAAAGCAAAAACCAACCCACATGAACTTTTCTGACTGGGTTTAAAAAAAAAAAGCCAGGAGGTCATGTGAATTTTCCGAAGCTATCCAGAAAGAGTGGATGGAAACTGCAAAGCAAAACTAGACAACGTGCAAATTGTATAACTGTTGCAAGTAGTGATTTAAAAATAATAATTTTAAGCTATTAGGATTATGTTCGTGATTTGAAAACCTAATGTTTTTCCCCAAATTCCTTTGATTTTTTTTAAAATTTGTTCATCTTGGACCGTGGTTCAGTACTGACCTCCATAACCAAGCATTGTCTGCCAAGGAGTAGGAGCTTTCAACAACAAAAACGCTGGGGGAGGAAGGATTACATATCCTCTTCTGTACCAGTTGATCATAATACAGAGTGGCCCTTTGTGTGCTTCCAGGGAAGTCAGGAAAATCACAGATTGGAGCAGGGCAATACAATTTCTGCATTATCTAATTTAGACCTCAGTGGAACCACAGATGATGTTTTCATGCATCTCTTTTCCAGATGAATATCAGAGGTGGCAATTCATAAAAGTTAAAATCCAGTTCTTTCCAGTGGAATTAGTAGAAAAGTATTGCTTATGGAAATGGTCTGTGAAGAGCCCAAACTTGACCTCAATTCTTCAGCAAGAGACCAACATTTTCCATCTGTTGAATGTCGTGGCTTTTATTTTGTAGCAGCTGCAGATAAATTAAAAATAAACTTAATACATTTTATTAAATGAAATAAGAAAATAAATTAGAATCGACAAATCATTTTCTGCAGTACAGATTTATCATGCAGTTAATTTTATTCTGCCTCCAAATGTTTTAATTTTAAATGGTCTGCAAACTCTTTTTATAATTGGATCACAAATGCTGCCCAAAGGAAAGGGGAAATGTTTATTTTTGTGGAGCAGAAAACTAAAATTATGCTGAAATGACCACTACAAGCTCTGCTGACAGTCCAATGGCCATTGCTGTTTTAAAAATTTCACATAGCCCTGCCAATGACTAGAGACAAGAACTTAGAAGTGGTGCAAGGAACTTGGCCCTAGTGAAAGAAAAAAAAATGCATGAAACCTGAGGGTAGTAAATCTGAAAGTTGTCTATTAGTACAAATACTTCGTGCCAAATGGAAATTTATCTTCTGAATGCAAATTATTTATAGGAGTCATATAATCACAGAAGTTAATTCTTTTGGATTTATGGATTTATGCATGTATTATTATGTTGCATCAATTATTTTGCAGATGTCTATTTTGTACATGCATATTTACTATGTGTGCTTTTTTAAAAATGTGCTTTTTAAAATGAACATGAGAGCCAGTTTGATGTAATGGGTAAGACACCAGGTTAGAAACTGGGAGACTGTGAGTTCTAGCCTGCCTTAGATATGAAACCAGCCATGTGACTTTGGGCTAGTCCTTCTCAGCCCTAGGGTAGAAGAAGAAGAAGAAGAAGAAACATAGAATATAGAATAATGAAATTGGAAAAGACCTTGGAGGTCTTCTGGTCCAATGTCTCTTTTTGAAAACCTTTAGTGATGGAGCACCTACAACTTCTGAAGGCAACCTGTTCCATTGGTTGAGTGCTTTCACCATTATGAAATTTCTCCTTAGTTCTAGGTTGCTTCTCTCCTTGGTTAGCTTCCAACCATTGTTTCAAGAAAAAGGATGAGGAGGAGGAAGAAGAA
>BHFT01082172.1:0-15213 GCA_004320025.1 Laticauda laticaudata | reverse complement strand
CAAGACTCTACATACAACCCATAAACACGGACCCAACCACATATCTGAAAAATTAACGCAAGAAGAAAATTATACACCACCAATAAGCAAAGAGATCATCCCAAAGAGAATGGGATCATCACAGATGATCATCCCCAAGAGAAAATCTTCCAGATGTCCCAACTATACGGCTCCCAAAATACACAAAGAAAGGCATACCTCTCAGACCCAGAGTCAGCTCCAAGGACACCACTACAAAACCTAGCTCAAACACTTAGCAAAACAACTACAGCCGCTATGCTGAAAACCGCAGCGTTCACATGTAAAAACTCATACCACTTCTTGGAAATGATCAAAGATCTACAGTGGAACAAGAAGATTTCTTGTAAGTTTTGATGTGGTTTCACTATTCACTCAAGTCCCAATAAAAGAACTCTTGAAATCATTCAAAAATAAATACCAACCAGCTAACACGCTTAACCAACAAACATATTTCATATACAAAGGACAAAGATACAAGCAAATTGAAGGAGCCCTAATGGGATCACCAACTGGTCACCCATCATTGCAAAACCTGTTCATGAAGAATTCCGAATCCAGAGCCCTGGCTAATGCCACCCACAAATCCAAACTATGGCTAAGATATATCGATGACACATTTGTGATTTTGGCCCAAGGAAAAGAAAACCTAAACAATTCCTAACACCCTAAACACACACACCCCAAAGTCAAGTTCACCATGGAAACTGAACACAACAACTACATTCCTAGATGTAGCTAATCTACAAAAAAAAAAACAAGATGGCACACTAGGACCACACCATACACCAGAAGAAATACAGACACCAACCGCTACCTAACGCCCCAATCCCACCACCACCCAGCAGAGATAAACTCCGTGGTCAAAAACACTAATTGCTAGAATCAAAACGCCTGGCAAGACAAGACACACATAAAAGACTGAACTATGCACCCTGATTAAAGTCAATGGCTTCCACAAAAGCAAAATCACCGGCTTGATTCACAAAAGACACACTGAGACATAATGGAGACCTAGAAGATGAATAGACCTATGGAAACAGCTGTCCCTCCTACATAAGAGGTACTACAGACAAAATCAGTAAGATACTACACAGGCATCATCATCAAGACTGACTTCAAAACAGACAGAAAATAGCAGCCCATCCTTAGAATACCCAAAGATAAAATTGACCTGGAAAACAAGGCATATATGAAGTCCCCTGTGCATCATTCCCTGCCACATACATTGGACAGACCATAGAAGAATAAGTACCCACCTGGAATGAACACAAAAATGCAGTAAAAAACTGGAACAACACCTCCTCACTAGTCCAACACATGAAAACCACAGGTCACAACATCTACTTCAATGGCACCAAAACCCTACCACGATAGAAAACCCCAGCCAGAATCATCAGAAGAAGCCATAGATATTGAAAAAGACCTGAAAGCATGAATAGAAGAGATGATTCCACCAGACTGGCCAATTTATTTGGAAGCCTGTACTCACAAACAAAAAAATTCACACCACAAGCCAGGCAAACCACCTGGGCACAAACAAATCCCCCCCGAAACTCCAGCTAAAGCACACCGCAACCAGGCACACCAGATGAAACCCAGTTTCCTAATAAATAATAGCCGTCCGTTCCTCGAGCCAAGCTGCACTAAAACCTCCAATACAGGAACACAATGTTGCAGCCAATCAGACCATCTTGGAGGAGGTCTGTCAATTTTGTTTCGTAGTCTTTTCTATCCATTACTACTGTGGCATTCCCTTTGTCTGCTGGAAAAATTAACCAAGAAGAAAATTATAACCAGCCATATGATTATAGAAGAAGTGGGATGGTGTTTGGAAAGGAAAGGATTACACCATGACACCAGTTTTTCCTCTTTCTACAGGTTTCTGAAAATGCTTTGGGATTTAAAAAAAAGGGTGGGAGAAAGTTTTACATTTTTAAAAAATCTGGAACACATTTTCAAATGAGAGAGTTTGGTGGTACCTGTTTTGACCATCAATTTTATGCAGAGTCATTAGATTTCATTGGATGTATCTGAAGAAGTGAGCTACAACTCAAGAAAGCCCATGCCTTGAATGAAATTGGTTAGTCAGAAAAGATGCTAGAGTATCCTCCTGATTTTTTTTGTCAGCATAGATAAACACAGCTCTATCCTCTTATCTTATATACACTTTCAAATGGTTTCAGTATTTGTTGCGGATGGTCCTGTGTCTGTGATACTATTATGATTGCTGTTTTAACCACTTGGTTTTAATTCTCAACTGCTTTGGAAATCTTTTTATGGAGAAGTGCAGCATAATTACCAATACAACACTAGAATTATGTCTGGTTGTTGTGACTTGGTTAATACTAAAAACTGCAGATAATTTAGGAGATGTTTCTGAAGCTGCAGACACTAACTTTCTATGGTAGATAAACTTTCTATAGTAGATGATTTTGGTACATTAATTAGCATTACCCTCTTATCCTGGGTCATGCAGTGGTCCCTCACCATGAGGATGTTTATGTTCCTACTTGGAGGATGAGCAAGGAATATTGTGGATGTATGTCATGATGACTCCCAGCAGGATCATTCAAGGTGTGAAGGACTTTCCAGCTGTACAGCTAAAACAAATAGGCAATTATATTGAACAGCTGCAATGTAGGAAGATGCTGGAGGCAAATTAACATTTTAGTGACAATGGCAAAAACACCATTGATACAGCTCCAGAGAAGGCAGTGATAAACTACGACTGTATCTTTATCAAGAAAACCACATGGATCGAAAATAGAAAATGATTGTTGATAGAGTGCTGAATGATGGGCTCCTCAGGTGAAGTAGCACTGCCCATGCTACTGAGGAAGATCCAAGGATCTCTTGTTGTTTATGATATAGCTAGATTAAATCCTTTAGGGTATCTAGTTGCTAATGTTGCCATACTGGAAAAAGAAAATCAGAACCTTGGAAAGACAGAATTATAGTGTAAACATGGAACATAAGAAATGTGAAAATGGAAAAGCTCAGCTTCGTAAAAAGATGAAATGAAACAACTACAAATTGACAGCTTAGGTACTAACAAACTGAGATGGACTAAGATTGGACAATTTCAGTTCAAGATCATACTATTTCTTATTCAGGATATGTAAAACAAAGATGGAATGGGATTGCTTTTATAGTTAGGAAAGGTATAGTCGGAATTTAATATTCTGAGTGTGGTAAATGTTGGGTTATGCTTAGATATTTATTATTCCTCTGGCTAAAATAGTCTTTAGTTGTGGTTTGTGGTTTTTGTTTTTACTATTGTTCTTTTAGTAGCTTATTTTACTATTTTAATCTTCTTACTGAGAGAAGGAAATGCAAGCTGCTCAGAATCCCTCTTGATTGGTTATATGTCCCATGTAAGACCCAGCAAGTAATGAATGAATGAACAAATAAAATGTTATTTTTTCAACATCTTTTGCTTGGGCTTTTGAAGATGTTGCTGGGTAATATGGTAGAAAAGTCTGACAGCGTTATGAACTAAGCTGACCTCTGACTTTCTAAATCGTCTTTACCTATTTGATTCTGTCAGCTTTGGAATGAAACAGCAGCAAAACAATTTTTGGTCTCTCAGAGCAAGATTTTCAGGAAAGTGAACTCCTCAGAGGACCTCACCAAAGGATTATTGTGAAGTATCAGTGTTACATTTCTCAGAAGGGTCAGTCAGGTTAAATAGAGGGCAATGGTTGCAAAGGGGATGATGGTCAACAGCCGTACTAAACAACAGAGTTTGAAATGTTGCTGAACAGTGATCCGACATTCCTTCAGTTATAAACTTTGTGAAGAAGCCATTTGCTTTAAAGGTATTTTAAGGTTGAAACAATTATAATTTCTTTTTATATTCTGTGCTGCTTTAGTCAACAGAAGAGAACGGGATCAGATATGGTTGTGATTGAACTCACATGTTGGCAGTTTCTCTTGAAGTCAAGTGAGTTCTGTACCTGATAAGTGAGGTCCCCAAAATCCAGTCCTATAATGTATTTCTACCCTGAAAGGCCTTCTGAAGAGCTGGAGTGGCTGTATTTCATGCCTTTCCATAAGCATATTAGGGTCACAGGGAAGGGCTATTTTGCTGTCTGAATATGGCTTGCCTACTTATTTAGAATGTGAATGCAATTGTATTTGCATTACCAGAAATGTTGAGGTTGAGAGACCAGCCTGATTAAAATATAAAGAAGCTCACGGCAGAAGTAAGATTCTTCTGTAAGACTCTGATTTTGGGGAATTTTTCTTTTTTCAATACTTTCATTTTTTGTTATGAATTGTTATGAATATTTGAGGGGCTGCCATAAAGAAGAAGGGGTCAAGCCTATTTTCCAAAAATGCTAGAAGGCAGGGCAAGAAACAATGGATGAAAACTAGTCAAGGAGAGAAGCAACCTAAAACTAAGGAGAAATTTCCTGCCGGTGAGAACAATTAACCAGTGGAATGGCTTGCCTTCAGAAGCTTTGGGTCACTGGAAGCTTTTAAGAAGAGACTGAACAGCCACTTATCTGGAGTGGTATAAGCTTGAAGAGGGGGTTGGACCAGAAGAGTTCTAAGCTCCTGTCCAACTCTGTTATCCTGTTATTAAAATACCATAAATTCCATTTTTTTACATGTTAATGTATTTCTTTTAGCTTCTCTAACTTTTAACTCATTTTTTTAACTTTTAGTTTTTAATTCCCAATTTTTAATTTTAACTTGTGTGCATCCAGCTATGTTCAGTTTTCTTTCATCAGAGTAACTTCTCTTAATCTTAACGGAGAGAAAGGAGAAGAGGACTTGATCAAACTTGGGGCATAAAAGTCCAAGAAAATCCTTGAAGCAGCTAAGGATTGACGAGCTGCTCCATGAACTTGATTGTATGCCAAAAAGTGTTACAGATGTATTTACTATAAGTAATTGCTTCAGTTCTTTGACTAACCCATGATGGGAGACATTTGCAGAGGCAGAGGCAGATGTTGTGAAAAACCAGGACATGTCAGCAATCAACTTACTATACTACTTTCTCCAGGAATCTCCCTTGTCAAAACAGCAAACAGAAGAGCTAAAAAAAATAACAATAGCAATAGGTCCTGGGTCAATTAGTTACTCTCAGAGTGTGTTAATGGCAAATCAATGTTTAATTATTGCAGATCTGTTCAGAATTAAACAAGAGTGAAAAATGGGACTCCCCACCACAGATTTCAAATATTTGAGAAAAAATATTTCTCAAAAGGTTCTCTACCAGACCAAAGAATCTCTCTTGGGATGAATGCTGAAGCAACCTCAGAAACTTTACAATATACAATAAATTCAATTGATGTTTACCATTACAATATCATGAATATTCATAAAGGGGATACTTCTAAAAATATAGCACTCTCCTTGATTTTACTGCTACATATCCTGATTTCCCAGGTAGACATGGAATCAATGGAATATCTTTCCAAGTGATAGGGATGCCAGTAGGATTTTTATAATTTAACACTTGCCTAATTCTATCAGTGCTGATTAAGATAAGAAACTAGGTGGCTACCTTTTAGATCTCTCTTAACCAGGTTTTCAAAGATATGACAATTAAGCCTCTGCTGCTGCCTTTTGAATCTGGGCCCTCTGCCAAACATATTTGATGGTAAAGATACTGATAAAAAGCTGGCTTCTGTCCCAGAGAGGCTGACCTTGGGAAGGCAAAGCCAATGCTTCAAGCTTGGGTGAATTAACTCCTCCATGCTGTCCTACCAGGGAATAGAAACAGGTCAGAAACTCTTTTGCATGGCTAGCTAGGAATGAACAAGACTGTGTTCTTCAGAAATTAAAGGGCTTACAGGAAGAACTTGCCAATCTACTCTCCAAAGAGTGAACAGCTATTGTGACAGCAAACTTGAATTTACCTTCAGACAAACATGCATTGTAATGATAATTGCACTACTCCTTTCAATAACCTATTAAACACAACATACCTCCTCCATAGTAAGCATATACAGGATCTAATTCACATATTTAAGAAAAAAAGTCAAAACATACAGAACAACCATTATCAATACACTCAACTTTTGCCTGTGAATGCTTTTGTGCAGACTTCTGCTACTACTGTTACAAGACAAAGCTTACTTCTCTTCTTGGAGCACATTCCAAATATAACAAAAATTTAAGGACAAAAAGCAATCATTCATATTTCAGTCTCCTACCTTATCAGACTCCATCCATATCTTTAACCTCAACAGCTAGCTGCCAACACTTCTGGTTTTGCCACCTGGACTGCTTCCCCTAAATGGCAATTGTTTTCTTCTTCCACTATAAAACCCAGATTCTGAAACCTCGTGAATGCTGCCCCAAATGAGGAAATCCAGAATTTACAGACTATTTAAAACAATTTGAAATTTTAGTTTTACAAGAAGCCTAAGACAAAATTGCTTTATATTTAAACAGTTACATCTTTGATTCCCTTTCAGCCAGATCTCACCAGAAGGACTGGCCATTCACTGAGGCAGTCAACATTCTTATTTCCAACAAACTGAATGCCTACACTTTACCTGCTTTCTATTGAGAATAACTTGCTACTGGTATGCTCTTGACAGTTGGCTAAACCAGTCTGCTTCTGATAAGTGTGTATTTCTTACATTATACCCATCTTTCTCAAATTAATAGTAGATGGGTCTATTTTGAATCATGGCTGGTGAATTTAAGTTCACAATTTCTAGGTACTATAATAATGGTGGTTTCAAGGCCAAATTTGGAAGCAATGATAGGGCTACCTTGCAGTGACACGATGATCCATGTTCTTCCTCAATTGAGAAAACTTCCTGGAAATGTAAGGATTCCAGTTTTAACATACTGGAAACTTTTTTTTTTTTATCAGCAATAACATTTGATTAAATGATTCTTAATGGATATACACCATGGAACCAGAGGGTGAATTCATCTTTTGGGGTCCAAGATCCCATTTGAAAGGCAGAATTGTTTAAGTTCAAACTCAGAGGCAGAATCAATCTGCTTATTAAAATGTCCATTGTATACCCAACAGAGACATAATTTGATGCCGCCGATTATTAATAACTCTGATTGCCATTACTCTTCTGTATGACCACTTTTCAAAAAGCTAGAAGAAGGCTTCAAAGATCTTATGAATATCATAAAAGCCACCTGTTTCCTTCCTTTTATAATGAATTGTTAGTTGCTAATTTGCAATTTTAGAATGTCTTTTTATTGTTGTTGTATGTTGGTCTTTTAAATAAGTTTTGATTTGATGATCACTCTATTGATGTGATTCACAGGAGCAAATTCAATAGCATATAAGCCCCCTATCACATTTTTCCCTGCCATCCAATTTAAACTTTGCATTTTTTTTTTTTGCTGTTGATCAGTCAAGCACTAATTATTGCCTGAAAGCTATTCCATTAGTGCTGCTTATGCTTTATCAAACAAATCACTGAATGTTACACTCAGTTCTGGAAAAGGCCCAACTAAAATGAAAAGAAATGTCAACAGAGTTCACAATTTGCAAAGACTATATCTGAGGATGAAAAAGCTATTTGCATAGAAGAAGTAGAGTATAGCTAGAAGTTTAACTCTTTCTTGTTATGGTAGTGGCCATGTCATTTTTTAGAGGGTTTCTTCAGATCTAGAATTTAAAAAAATAGAGTTTTGGTTTCAGCTAGAGATGGCAATTCTAGATTAACAAGGACACTGGACATTGCACATGACTTTTGTTTATTGGTCTACTCTGGCTCTGGAGGCTTGGAGAACTACTTTCAATTCAGGATTATTTTAAGACATAAAATCTTAAGGTAGCCTTTCCAGAAAGACCAAATAATAAATGCTAAAATTAAGTATTAAAATAATGGCATGATTCTGGACACTGATAAACAGTGAAGCAACACTACAGAATTATTCACAGCCCTCTGATTTGCCAATTCAGAAGAGCCAGAATTTTATTCAGAGTGCAGCTGAAAATTACTTGGCAGGAAATAGCAATATTTTCTCAATGAGTCCTGAACACATTGTAGGAAGAGACACTCCGTTCATCTATAGTAATAAAATATCATGAATCTGATAGCATCTTTTTCAACCAACAAACTTTTAAAAATGCCTAGGTTTCCATAAAGTAGCTCGCTTCCTCAGATGCATAGAGTAGCTAGTTGAGAGAGAATGATTGGCCCAAGGTCATCCTGCTGATTTTGTGCCTAAAACAGGACTAGAACTCATAGGGGTCTGACAATTCTCTGTGGCCAACTCACCACGGCCAACTTGCCATGGACAAATCACAATGGCCAATTTATCATGGCCAACCTGCCGGGGCCAACTTGCTGTGGGACAACTTTCCACAGCTAATTTGCTGCAGGACAACTCACTGCGGGACAAAAGTTACACTAATATCAAAGAAATAGTGGAATAGAATCATTAAAGAAGGGATGCAAAAGAGAGATAGAGTGAAATGTGAATGGCAAAAATTAAAATATTTTTTTATTTATTTTAAATAATTAAACAGAATTGTTATATTGTCCCATAGTGAATTGTCCCACAGGAAGTTGGCCATGGCGAGTTGTCCCACAGTGAGCTGGCCATGATAAGTTGGTTGTGGTAAGTTGTCCCATTCTGAACTCATAGTCCCCTAATTTCTAGCCTGATGCCTTCACCATTGTACTAAACAAACTGAAACACAGATGTAAAAAGAGAACTTGGAGCAATCTAAAAATCAGGTAAAATATTATTTAAGTGGGCAACAAGAAGTAAAGACAATCCTCTGTAGGAGTCGATAACCTCAGATATGGAAATCTTCAAGAAAAGCACATGGAAGTGCTCCAGAGGTAGCAAGAGAAGGAAAGAGATGTATTAAAACTTGTATTGATCATGCAGATCTCTATTAATTAGCTACTTGAATCATGAAGGTGTGACTGTGTATTATTATGTTGTATTTTAAAACTAGATAGTTCCAAATAATCCAGATAATGATTTGAGGGATAACCATTCTTGTCCCTCAAATCATTATTTAGATGATCGTTCACTAGGGATGTGGACATTGGCATTTCCAAAATAAAATAAATGAAGCATGGCTACCAAACAGCCACTCAACCTTCTTTAATGTTGAAATGGCCTGGAGAAAGCCAAGTTCTCTCTTGGAAGACAAGGAGAAGGCAACGTGTTTGGTGAGGCATAAAAGGCTCACGGCAGGCATTAAAATAGTACAGAGTATATAATTCTTCAATAATATGCAACACAAAGAAATGTGAGGGCCTGATTGCCTCAGGAGGAATGGACACAAAGACCTCACCATGCACTTGGTGACATAGAAACAGTTGTATTGCTTCAGGCTGTTGCATCCATCATAGTTTGTAATTATTTTGTGCTATTCTTTCTCTATACTTTGGTGATAACTTTGGTGTCAATTGCAAATAATGTCCTAATATATTTTGTTCTTTTTTACCTTCCAGATACATCCCACCTCTGACAAGGACATTTTTTTTGAATAGCTGCCACAAGTGAAAGTCACAAAACAGGCAGCCCTTGAGTTACAACCATAATTCAGCCCAGAATTACAGTTGTAAGTCATTGTGGCCATACGTTGAGGCACTCACATGAAGTAGCTTTTCAGTATGTTTTGTTTTGGTCATTAAGTGAACAGTAGGATCATTAAGTGAATGCCATAGTTATGTGATGACCTGTAGTCTCTCAAAATAACCCCAAACCCAAAACATATATTAAAGTCCGGTAAAGCCTTCAACTTAACTTCACTGTTTTATTTGGCACAGTTTAAAGTCACAAAAGTAAGTAATGAGGCAAACAGAAAACCAAAACAAACTGCACTGATGAGAGTTCTGAAGCAAGCCAGGATAACTAATCATAAGCTCCAGGAAAATAACCGAGAAAAGTCCATGGGAAGAATGCCGGTAAAGATAAACCTCTTTCAAAATGAACACAAAATTGACTCCTGCAAATTCTAACTGTGCAGTTGCAAACTTATATACATAGCTCCCACTTGCAAGCCATGAGGAAGATCATGGTAATCTCCTTTTGAGTAGACATCGCTTTTCCCTGATCCTCTCCTCCCTGCGTGACCTAGGATGGATAGGGGATGGGCCTGGATCCTCCTCTGATTGCTCAGCCAGCCCCTGCCCTTCCCCAGCCTCCTCCACCATCTCTGGAGCCACACTCTCACTCCCTGTTGGCTGTTCCTCCTCTTCCTCAGAGTCAGTTTCCACCAGGGGCATGGTAGGTTATTAAATAAATGCAGAAGTCATTAAGTGAACCCATTCATTTGAAAGGGAGTTCAAACAAATGTCAGTTGTGGTCACCTGGCTGTGGAATACCAAAACTGGTCCAAAAAATAACTTGATACATAGCCACATGACCTTGAGAAGGCAGGATATGACATTTTTTTATGGCTGGGGGTGCTATTTGGGGTTAGGATTAAAGCACCTGTTCCCTGGGTGTTGTAATTTTGAAGTAATTTTGAAGTAAAACAAGTGGTTATGTGAGGACTACCTGTGCATCTGGAAAATCTTGATTCAAATCCTTTATTTCTATCTATCTATCTATCTATCTATCTATCTATCTATCTATCTATCTATCTATCTATCTAAAACAGACAGACAGACTTCATTATCGGTCAAGTGTGATTGGACATACAAGGAAATTGTCTTGGTGCAAATGCTCTTAGTGTACATAAAAGAAATGATACATTCGTCAAGAGTCAAGAATCATAAGATACAACACTTAATATTAATAGTAGGGTTCAATCAGCAAGAAACAGTCTAAGAAACAGTCAGTATAAATCGTAAGGATACAAGCAAGAAAGTTACAGTCATACAGTCATAAGTGGGAGGGGATGGGTGATCAGGAGTGATGAGAAGATTAATAGTAATAGTAGTGCAGAATTTGTAAATAGTTGGACAGTGTTGAAGGAATTATTTGTTTGGCAGAGTGATGGCATTCAGAAAAAAACTGTCCTTGTGCCCAGTTATTCTGGTGTGCAATGCTCTATAGTGTCATTTTGAAGGTAGGAGTTGAAACAGTTTACGTCCGGGATGTGAGGGGTATGTAAATATTTTCACAGCCCTCTTTTTGACTCGTGCAGTATACAGGTCCTTGATTGGAAGCAGGTTGGTAGTAATTGTTTTTTCTGCAGTCCTAATTACTCTCTGAAGTTTGTATCTGTCTTGTTGGGTTGCAGAATCAATTAATCCTGAAGCTCACTGGATGATCTTAAGCCAATTGCTTTTTCTCAATCTAGCCCACCTTGTGTAATTCCTGAGAGAAAAGATGAAGAACAGAGCCCCTGACTTCTATACATACTATACTTATCTCCATAATATACACATATAGACTTTAATGACACATACATCCATTGTGCAGGCTGATTGGATAGGGACTGATACGAAGATACATATTTTTTTCATTGCTGAATCATTTTGCAGATGTCTTACATCAAGAGTCATGGCATAGATGTATACATTCTTTCCAATAAGTTGTTACATGTCAATAAATTAATTTAAGGGCACCAAAAGGAGAAAATCTGAAGATAATATTAGCATGCAAACAGATACATATAGAAGGGGAGGAAAACTCCTTGGAAGTGGGTTTCAAAATAGAGTGAATGTTATTGCAAATGATGTCATTTAGAGATTAAGACATCTTATTGGCTAGCCCTGAAAATTAACTTGGTAGTTCTAATTTAAAATAATAAGATTCCATACCCTCTTCAGAGTTAGCCCCAGGAACAAAATAGTATAGTGCCCAATCTGCAGAAAATGTAAATGGCACCTTATCTCGGGCAAGATAAAATTGTTGAATTGAGATGAGGAGGGTAATTTTACTTCCAAAAATAAATCAAGGAACAATACCAAACAGTATATGCTAAAAAAATCCTATTGAGGATTCAAAGAAAAGATTCTTTCAGATGAGTGAAGGCTCACACATGAATCCTACTCCCACTTTCAGATTATTAGCTGCTTTCGCAACTAAGAAAATTAAGAAGACCGCAAACCCAGAGAATGTGCTACTGGTGGGATTCAATTTTTTTTACGACCGGTTCTATGGGCATGGCTTGGTGGCTGTGGCTTGCTGGGCATGGCAGGAGAAGGATACTGCAAAATCTCCATTCCCTCCTCACTCCTGGGAGAAGGTTACTGAAAAATCCCCAAAGAGAGGGATGGGGTGATTGGACGAAAGGTCGAGGCAAGAGGACACGTCCCGTTGTTTTCTTCTGGGTCGGGATCATTACTTCAGTAATTTTAGCTGTTCATTCTTCCAAGCTCAGTAGGCATATCTGATCAACTCTGTTCTCCAGGATTAAATTATATGTGTGAGCTTTAACTTGGGTCAATCTAATATGTAACAGTAAATGAAAAGGCCCATGGAACAAATTGAGAGATTATCCAATGTGGAGAAAAATAGAAGAAACAATAATCACAAGATTTTACATTATTGCAACATTATGCAATTTCTCCATCAATGGTATATGATACCTCCGCAGAAATAACAATAGCAAGCAAAGCTTTTCATACATTCCATAAAAGCTGCATTGTAGTAATATGGTAAAGGAGAGTATGAGTTCTTCACTATACGATATCTGATTAGTAAGAGCACCATCTTAAGTTACCCTTCTCACTCAAACAGCAGAGGAAGCTCAGGTGAATGGTGCTTGTGTGTGACTCATTTGTAGCAGCATTGTCCTTCCTTTGCCCTTCTTCTCTGGACAGTGGAAAAGACCCATTCTTGGCCCAACTCCCTCCTATTCAATGAGGAACCAATTCTGAGCACAGCCACTTCACTGATTATGATCTTTCATTCCAATTTCTTTCTTCCCTCTACTTGCTCCTTCTTGCCTGAGGGTCTGCAGGCCCCTTCTGGAAATGAGCTCCTACCTTGCCCGTCTCCTTGCACTTTCTGCTAATGAGCTTGATATGGGCAGCGATCTGATGAAGAAAGTGATAAAGTTTCACTCTTTAATAGCTCTGTGCTTCAGTGCATCAGACAGCTATACTGTTTTATGGGATATGCTCAGGCATTTTCTCATTCAACCTGGAAGGAGGGCATGAACTTGTCTCCTATATCCACCACCACCCATTGATTTGATCAAAGCATTAATCCCCCCAAAATGGCCTTGAAATCCAGAGTGGAAATTCTGAAGTTCTCTCTGTGGTTCCATGGAGCAAGATGTTAACACATATTAATATTAAATATTATAATAAATATTAACAATTCCAGAAAATAAAACTTTTTAATGAGCTATCCTATCATTGAAACAGCTCCTAACCCAGTCTTCTCATACCCATTCACCTGAGTTCTACAGCAGAGGTGGTAGTCAGCAGGTTCTGACCAGTTCTGGAGACCCAGTAGCGAAAATTTTGAGTATTTCAGAGAGCCGGCAAATACACCTCTGACTGGCTCCACCCCATCTACTGTCTGCCTCCTGAATCCCAGCTGATTGGCTGGGTCTTTTTTTGTTGTTGCCCTGAACAGGAGAACGGAGTTGGAAAGCAGGATAAAGCTGCTACATTGTATTGGGAGTAGGTGACCAGGGAAACCAGGTGATTTGGTGCAATGATAAGTAAGCATTATTGTTACCTTACAAGAGCAGCAGAAGAGCTTGAGGGGAAAGTGTTAACTGGCTTATTCCCAAATCAGTTGACTTTGCCATACTCATGAATATGCTTGTCTTAACCTGGTTGAGAAACCTTTCTTCCTCCCCTAACACCAATGAAGCCAGCTGGGAGGACCAGTAAAACAAACCCATCATTGGAAGGGTTGCCTGTCTAAACTAACATTACTTGGCTACCCCTAGAGTAATGGAGAACTGGTAGTGGAAATTTCGAGTAGTTCGGAGAACCGGCAAATACTACCTCTGATTAGCCCCACCCCATCTATTCTCTGCCTCCCAAGTCCCAGCTGATTGGCTGGGTCTTTTTTTATTGCCCTGCACAGGAGAACTGAGCTGGAAAGCAGATTAGTGGGGTGGGAGGGAATGGGATTTTGCAGTATCCTTCCCCTGCCACACCCACCAAGCCATGCCCACCTAGCCATGCCCACAGAACCAGTAGTAATTTTTAAAAAATCCCACCAGTGGTCTACAGTACAGAAAATCCTCTATTGAATGCTGGCAAACAAAACAATATTTTTCTCCAAAGTGCCAGGTCACTGTCTCCCAAGCTTTCCAAATATTGCTTCCAGATAAATTCATCAGATGCTTGCAAAATTATACATATAAATGTGCAGCAGTTGTGGTCTTCCTGATGTCATTGTAATAAAACACCAGTGGAAGAAGTAAAATATAATAGGGAAGGCATAAATAAATTGAGCATTAGCTTATGCACTGCAGAATATATTGTGACCATGCATAAAGGTACAATCAGGTGTCATAATTGCATCTGTTCCATCTTTTCTCTTTTGGAGATGTGAACATTGGTTTACACTCATATTTTATAAGCATTATGTGTTCACATTCAAATGCTTAATAAAATTACAATTGTAAGCCTGCATCTCAATTAGGTATACATCTGCTCTTTCCCCAGGATATGTTCAACTTTTCACCTTGTAGTTGTAGGTTGTGATGGGGGTAGTATTGTTTTTCTGTGACACAGGGGATGAGCATAATCAGAAATATGGGGGGCTAAATTGTTTTCCGAGCAGGGAACATGCCATAGAAGGGGGGGGGGGATGATCTTCTCTGTTATAGGACTTAGAACTGGGTTCCAGGTAGGTTTGCCCAGTTGCTGTACTTCTAATTTACAGAGATATACTAAGAGTACAGTATGATCAAAAAGAAGAGCTTGAGAAGCAGTGATTTCCATGGTGATGGCAAAGATGACTGAAAACTTCCATCTCTCTTATTCTATGTTCTAACTAATTATAACAGCAATAGAAATCCTGGAAGACTCAAATTTAGCAGAGAAGGAAGCAAAAATATTTCCAGCAAGTGCTTCCTAGTCCTTTAGTCTCCAAACTTCCCTATTTATATAATCAAGAATTAATGCACTTTTCCCACAAGGCCAAAAACTGTTTGGGTGGCAATTAGTTCACCTTCGCTACAGAATAGAATACTTTATTGGGCAAGGTGATTGGACATACAAGGAATTTGTCTTGGTGTAAATATTCTCAGCATACAAAAAGAAAAGGTACATTAGTTAAGAATCAAGACTCATAAGGTACAACACTTAATGATAGTCATAGGGTACAATCAACAATCAAATCATACTAGGAAACAGTCAATATAAA
>BHFT01082170.1:0-17525 GCA_004320025.1 Laticauda laticaudata | reverse complement strand
CCTACTTTCTTGCCACCTGTTTGATTAATGCACATGGTATGGCACTCACTATTAAATGCTTGGTTTTGGTTGACAGGAAAGTTGATAATCTTACCTGCACAAACATCTATTTTGCATGCACTCGTATCATTATTAATTTTAGGTTGCTGGGGACAGAAATGTTCTGTATCCATTAATTCTCTGTCCCTGCTGTTCAGTTTAAATTTTTATCCAGGAAATCTATAAATTTAATGCCAAGTAACCCAGTCTCTTTCTTTAATGGATGCAAATCATCTCTTTTGTACAGTTTTTCATTGGACTAGCTGCAGACATCATGACTAATAAAACCAAAGCCTCCCTTTTACACCAGTCCTTTAGCCACACATTAAACTCCGCTACGCACTGGCCTTTCCCTTTTTGTTCCTTGTATACTCTGCAAAAGAATCTAATACAAAAGATTTGGAAGCTATTTATTTTATAAAAAAATTTGAGTTCCACTAGTATATATTTCTTCTTACTGTCTTGCTTCGGATTATTAAACCATCCACTCCTTTCTGTCAATGAAAACTCATTCATCCAGGCCAAAGGGTCTGAAGGTTGAATCATGGCAACTGGACCAAACCTTGTTAATCTGAAACATTTCATTGCTATCCAAGCAACTTCATCAGTCAGAGCAAAATTAGATCAAGTCAGAGAATCATTAGAAAATACCAACTCTTAATCCTGTTTGCTTTAATTTAGACAGTTAGGATGATTTTCATGCTTTGGAAGTATATATTTTTGACATATATACCATCTTAGCATTGTTTTTCATCCCTGCCAGGAGCTATTCTCACCAGACTACAATGAGACTGCATAGCAGGATTTGGAGGCAATAATAGGATCCTGGTGATAATTCATCCCTCTTTTCAAAAAATGGAGAGAGATTTGAACGTAGAATTAAAGTGTTTCCTTTTTTGTGTGTGTTAGATTTCTTTGAAAATTTAAAAATTACTGATAAGTTCTTCTTCCAAAAATTTGTATACCATATTGTTAGCTGGCATAATATAAACAATTGAGTATTCCTAATTTTTACTTTAGGTATTTCTTATTACTCAAGTGATAAAACAGGAACTTTTGGTAAGTGTACTTCAGCCATTTTATTTTACTATTTTAATAAATATATCATGATATACCTGAAGTTTTTGTTCTGTTACTGCTTCTACAATAGACATTGTTATCTAGATCAGGGGTGCCAAACTTGTGGCCCAAAGGCTGGATGCATCATGTGCTGGCCATGCCCACCCCAGTTTTAGCAAAGGGGGAGGAAGTTGCAATACATCATGTAACAACAATGTGACACCACAAGTTTGACATCACTGATCTCGATGAAGAATCCTGAAGCCCAAAGCACACCTCTTCCAAGATTATTGTCATAGCAGCAGTCCTCTGTAGTAGGCAAGAATACAGAAATGGCTGGCTGGCTGAACATCATCAAATGAACTTACATGGTTGAGGGAGAACTTGAACATTAAACATTAAAACAAGAATTTATCAATTAAGCATTGATAACATTCAAAATAGGTCAGAGGTTTAAAATAATACTATCTGTTCACTTTCATAAGAAAAAAGTAGGCTGTTATAAATCCATGCCCAGCTATAACACTATGGGAGCACAAATTCTCATTGGGAGAGAAAAGGAAACTTGATATATCAAACTTAAATTGGGCATATTATATGTGTGTGTGTTTTTAAAATCACATAAATAAGCCTAATCTTGCCTTTACTAAGGCTTAGCCTGATTCATTGATCTCTAAGAAATATGTGGAAAAATATATGAAATTATGCACTGTAAAGATTGTTTGGAGATGGGAGACATTTCCAATATAATCTTCCTTGCATGGATTACCCGTGACTATGTAGGACAGATGGGAAAGAAGCTAACAACCAAATTGCAAGAACACAAGCAAGCAAGATGAGGAGACCCAAACTCATTGTTGCCTCACATTACAATAATCACGGGCATACATTCAATTTTGCAGCTACTAAGATTGTTGATTGACCAGGCACAATAAAAGCCAGGGAAGTGATTGAAGCCTAGGACACAGGGCCCCTCATCAATCAACGGAAGTGCTCATTTACCCCCAGTTTATCCAGAACTTAGGAGTTGGAGTTATGAAGTCAAGGAGTTTTTTGACAACACAAGGAAACAAGAGCCAACAACTTAATAGCCAGCCATCAACCCCCCAATCTACATCTAAAAAGCTACACATAACAGGCAACATATAAATACCACACATGGAACATCCCAAAGCATACAGAAAAATACCTGAGGATGGGTTCCAGCATGAGTCAAAAAGCTTGTAAGGCAAAACTCTGGCCCCTATGACTCAGATTGGATCCTGCAACATTATCCTGGGACACATATATTTGCCTTAATTTGGGAAAGACTTATTCCAGGTCCCTGGCTTTAAGATAAGTGAGTGAAATATTGTAAATTTATAAGATAATATATGAACTTTTTGAAAAGCTGTGCTTGGCACATCATTGCTCTAAATATGGGATGACAACAAGGGTTCTTTATATGCAGAAGCGTTTTGTCTCGTCTTTCCTCTTTCCCAAAAAATGAAAGAGTACACACACACACAAACACAGGCAGGCAAGCTGACTGAAATAATCATTCACGAAGAAAATCTGAAGTAAGGCCCCTCGAAGATCAAGCTTGGTGAAGATAGTGGCCTTCCTCAACCTCTCCAACAACTCCAGAATGAGCGGCAAGGGATAGCGATTCCGCATCATGATGGCATTTAGCCGGTGGTAATCACAACACAAGCATAAGTCTCCCGACTTCTTCCTGACAAAGAGGACTGGGGCTGAGAGAGGGGACGACGAAGGCCGGATGAACCCTTGGGGCAAGTTTTTGTCCAAAAAGTCCTGTAGTGTGGCCAGCTCGGGCTCGGACATGGAGTACAAACATCCCTTTTTTTTTTAATATACATGCTATTCTGAACAATAGTCCACAAGGCGTGACACTAAGTATCAAGATCATGCATACAATGCTGTGCACTATACGTGACAAACTCATGGCCTAATCAAGGGTTCACAGCTGCTTAAGGAGGACCGGGTTGCTTTGGCAGCAGTACATTGGACAGAAGGTCCACTGGGCAATCATAGAGCCGATGCAGGGGTAACCGGTCCGCCTCCTTCTTGTTGAACACATCTGTGAAGTCCATCAGTTTAGGAGGTATGGAAACGGCAGAGGTGGAGATGTCCTGGCCAGCACAGGTGTTGCCAAAAACCTTGGTAATTAGTTAATAATGGGCTGTTCTTGAGCAACAAAGGCATGGCCCATCGGGCAGCCGAGCCAGAAAGGAGGCTTATCACAAACCCCACCCAAGCCCAGTCATCTGGGAAATCCTCTGGCCTCAATAACTGGCACTGTCCCATGAAAGCCAGGAACATCTCAGGCTGCCCAGAAATGTATCTGGCACAGCCACTGGGCATTTCCGATGGGGAGAGGGAGGACGACCTGCATGAGCCTGCAGCAAAGCAAGTTGGGCTGTTAATTGAGCCACTTGCTGTTGTAGAGTTTGATTCTCATCTTACAGCTGTTGTTGAAACTGCTGCTGTTGCTGGACCATCTTAGGTAGAAGATGGTTTAAGTCTGGTATGGGAAAAAATGTTCTGTCTCGCCTTTCCTCTTTCCCAAAAGACGAAAGAGTACACACACACACACAAACACAGGCAGACAAGCTGGCTCGGACTTCGCAGAATTAATTCTTTGTAACTGATAATATTCTAGGCATTCCATCATGTCTGCCTGCCAAGTCCGAACTGGCAGCAAATAAAGTTTTACTCAGAGAAAATTGATTCTTTTACTTCATAAAAATCACAAGGTAGTCCACAAAATAATCATTCAGGAAGAAAATCTGAAATAAGGTTAAACTTTGTCCCGTACAAAGTTTAAGGAGAAAACACACCCACTTTTATCCCCTGTGGGGTGTGGCTCAATGACTCAGCTCACTCTCTGACTCTCCCATGCCTCCTACATTGCTGCTCACGTTTCTCCCTACGACACTGCTTAGGATCGAGCCAACACTCTTCCTCTTTACTCCCTGTCAGGGGCTGCTCCAATATGCTTTCCTCCTGATTAATCTCAAGCTGTTCCTCTTGGTTGTCTGATGGAACCTGAGGCATTACCAGGGAGGAAGGTCCTGGGGAAGAAGCCATTCCCAGTTCCTCCTCCTCATCTTCCAGGTCCTCTTCCTCTGACAGCATAGGCTCGGGAATCGGGGCCACAGCACAGAAGTATGTAAGAAAAAAAGTAGATAAGAAAGGACAGATTTTTTTCAAAAAAATTATTGTACTGGATGGGAAGTTAAACTAAACTGACAGGTCTGAGATTGATATTGTTATCTCATTCTATTTCCTCATTTTATTCATATAATTCTTTTGCATTTCAGATGTACAATTTAGTTGTGCAAATTCAGGTAAAATCTTTTTGGTCTTTCCCTTTCATTAGTCTTTTGTATACATCATTTCAGAGTTCTCTTTGCTATTATGCAAGTATGTTTAACAAGTCAATCAAGCCTAAGTAAGCAATCATGGTAAATCTAAAAAGTTTGCTAAATTCAAAGTAAAAAAGCCTGCAATAGATGTCTTAAAATTTTAGCAGCTATTTATACGAATTACTTAGGGAAGTACTATGAATACTAATAACCATTTAAAATCTTGCTAGCTAATACAAAATGTTTCTATTGATTACTAGTAAAAAAAAATATTTTCTTTTTAGATTTTTTGAAAGATGTGGGCACGAGGCTGAAAAGTATTGGAGATGGTACATTGATTTCTTCATTTATATTGAATTTTATGGAAAACAGATAATGTGATTTTTAAAAAATGTGGAATTTTTTTTAATTATATGATCCAATACTATGGTAGGAGTTATCAATTTCCTGGAAATTCAACTTCATAGCATAAAACATGACATATTTTGTCAGTGCTCATGTGCAAGAATGGGGACAGTCAATATTAATATTTCAAAAGGACCCAGTTACAAATGCAAGCACCAGAAGAATTAAGAGCCTTGGAATTTTTTTCCTAATTTTTTTATGTTTAACCTGAGCCAACCTGCTGTACACTCATAGCCATATTGGCTAGGAATCAAGGAAGCTGAAGATGTCAGTCAGACCCTGAACTGATGCTTTCTTAACTCTAGTTCTATATTCCCCCAAAATTTCTTTTCATTGGCTTTCATTGTATTAAGACAGAGGTCTTAATACAAAACATGAAGTCAGAAATACGCTTATGATGTTTACAGGGGGGAAAGATGCTTCCATAGTATACCGGTGTGATTAAAATAAAGTATTTTGCATTTTCCCCCTTATTAGAACAGAAAAAGAACGGGTCTATGACAATTCGCCACAGCCAGCTCATCATGACCAACCTGCCACAGCCAATTCACCACACCCAACTCGCCATGGCCAACTTGCTGCAGGACAGCTCACCATGGCCATCTCACTAAGGACAACTCGCTGCCGGAAAAGAGTTACACTAATATCAAAGAAATTGTGGAATAGAATTATTAAATAGAGGATGAAAAAGAGGTACAGAATTAAATATGAATGGCAAAAATTAAAATAATATTTATTTTAAATAATTAAATAGAATTGTTAAAATTATTCTGCAATGAGTTGTCTTGCAGTGAATTGGCCATGATGAGTTCGCCCACTGCAAGTTGGCTGTGATGAGTTGGCAGTGGCAAGTTGGCTGTGGTGAGTTGGCCACACTGAATTTGCGACAGCAAATTGGTTATGGCAAGTTGTCCCATTCCCAAAATCTTGTCCCCCAATATGTGTCTTTTATGGAGCTTGATTGAAAGTCTGTAATTTCATTTGAAGCGGGGGATGAGTCTTCTAACAATAGCTAATGCCTATCTGTTTTGTCTACTATGGGCTTCATGGGATCAAGACACAAAAGATCTAACAACACAGGTTCCTAGACAAACATACAACCACTTGCATCTTCACCGACTCTTTTTCACTATTCTTCTGCACAATTACTGCTGCTCTATTACTGCTATTCCAATTACTACCCTTTGTGAGCGCTACTGGAGGAAAACATTCTTTTTTAGGCTGCTTTATTTCTGCACACAAACATATACCTCCTTCTCTCTTTTTTTCTCTCTCTCAGACATATCTTCAAGCTGTTTCATTCAAAGCCTTTATAATCAACCTTGTCATCCTGATGCTGGGGAGGGGGGTTTAAAGAAAAGGGAAGAAAGCATCATAGATGCTAACAATTTTCTGGAAAGCCTGCTCTCTTACAATTAATAATAAAATAATAATAATAACATTAAACATGATTCATTCAGAGACCAAATTGTAAAACATATAGAACTTAAAAGACTCTGCAATTATATTATACGCTAGCAATATTTACTACTGGGCTCAGTTAAAATAAAATAATATCCAAATTTTTATTTTTTTGATTTTTTTTATCCTGCCTTTTTTCATATACAACTTAAGGCAATGAATATACTAATTCTAATATATTAGTATATTATACTAACATAACAGAAAACACAGATTTCAACACTTTTGTCTCTGTTTGGAAAGGCAATAAGAAAAACCTTCAAAGGGAAGTTGAGAAAGAATATGTACCATTTTCTTTAATGTCTTTAAACCTGCGTGGCAAATTTCTAACAAGTTTTGTGGTTCTAATGAAGAAATCTGACCTTTTGGAAAAACTGGAGCTCCAGGTAAAGAAGTTTCTGTTGTTAATATTGTGGTTCATTTATTTTGCTTCTCATAACTGTGGCAGCTGTATATAACTCTACATAACTGTGGCAGCTGTATATAACCTACACAAGATTCTATTGTTATATAATTGCTGACCTCTTCAAAAATTTCTCACTGAAGAAGTCAATAGGTGAACTCTCTTGTTAGGCTTCCCTATATGTCTCCCAATCAGCAATTATGTTTTAATATTTGAGATATAAGATTTTTTTGCTGCCATTACCAAATTTATTTATTTACTTACAGGGTTTATATGTCTTGTATAATGATCCCAGGAAGCTGACATCAATCAGTAAAAACAAGAATGAAAACAAAACTATTATTCTGTCCTCTATAATTACTGACTGAATGTATAAAGGCAGATAGATGACTCCACAAAGCATCCATACAAAGTATTTTTATTGGTTCATCAGGCATTCTCAATAACTATTATGTCGAGATTCATATCAATGTCCAACTCTTTGCATAGCTGACTTTCTGGTGTAAAAGGATGGTAATCTTTCATCCCCAAAATGAAGGAGCAAGAGGGTGAGGCAGCAGCATGTTGCTGGGTTCCAGACAAGAATGCAGAAACCTCCCCCAACCCACAAAGGGTCAATTCACCAGTCAGGATTACTAACTAATGTGGCCACATGACATGGACAACATTTCCCAGGATACTTTAACTACATTTACCATGATGCATTCCCTTAAGGGGACAGCTCCCAATTCCTAACTAATTATACCAATTCCCATTACTATATACTGGCTGAATAGCACAACCATCCTGTTTTCCATGTACCAGACCAAATAATCTATTAGCCTTCTGACCCAGCATGCATGCTAGTCCAATGCTTGGGGGAAAACAGATTTCAGGTGTCTGAGCTGGGAGCCTATTCTAAAGAGTTTTTTTTAACAATACATTTTTTTTATTTCTTTAAAAACATCTCTTTAAATGAACATATGGTTCCAGGTTTTTACATTTTGCAGGTTTTATCACATTATATTATTCCATTCATTATTCAATAAAGTTCATCTTGATTTATATTTTCCAATAGTTATCCCCTTTCATTGTCAATTCAATCTTGACATTTACCCCATTTTATTGGGGTAACATTTACCCCATTTTATTCCCTTTAACCCATTATAGAAATTAATAACAATATAGCCATTTTTAATTACTATATTCTACATTGACAAGAATCCCCTACTATATGGGGTATGTGTGTGTGTGTGTGTGTGTGTGTGTGTATCAGATTCCCTTGGTATTCCCTTTTCTCTGTTACATTCTAATTCTTATATTTATTCCAAAAACGCTTACATAACAAATTATTTTTCCCATTTTATTTCATTTGGTCAATTATTAGCTCTTATAATTGACCAAATGAAATAAAAAGGAAAAAATAATTTGTTATATAAGTGTTTTAGGACAATATAATAATTTTTAATTCTCATGCTCCATATTCACTTTATTCATCATCTTATTAAATATTAGTAATCTTATAGTACCTTCTTATTTTCATATCTGTTCCAGTTAAATTTATGTCTAGTTTTGATAATACTTCTTAAAAAAATCAATTCCAATCTTCTTAACCTTTATATCATATTCTTAAATACCAAAATACATTTCCATGCAGAATTCCCTTTCCTACTCATCTTTAACCATCGTCTCTTGTCCTCCTCACTATTTAATTTCTTCTCATCTTAGCTTGCTTCCCATTTTCAATCATTTTTTTTGGTCTTTTCTCTTAATTTCCCTTCTTTTCCCTGTTATTTTCCCTCAAATTTTTTCTCCAATTTTTTATTTTAACCCCCTCCCTCTTTTGATCTTTTCTCTGTAGTTCCCTCTTCTGTAATTTCTCCTTCCTTTGCTTAACCTTCCAGATATTTCCCCCTTTGTTTATCACATCAATTCTTAAAATCTTAATTTTTACTCCTTTTTTGTCCCTTCTTAATGGTCACTGTTCCTTTTATTCTTTAAAGCTATTTCTTCTTTGTTTAACTTCTCCCCCTTTGGCTTTCTTTGTTCTTCTGTGATTTGTGTTGTCATTTCTAGTTTTTCCATTATAGTATTCCATATTTCTGAGCTTTTATTTATCATATCTTTCATGCTTTGCAGTTCCAGTCTTACTTCTTTATATATTTCACTCATTTTATTTTACTTCTTTTTCTTTCTTAATATTTATCTCCAATCCGTATGTAATTTATTTAAACCAGCATCTTTTTATATTTTAATTTTTACAGTCAGAGTCCATAAATCTTTATTTTCTAGTTTTATTCAGTTTGCTGCTTTTCAAAATATTTTAAAACCACCAATCAATCAGTCCCAGTGTAATATCTTCATGTGTCCCTTTACTGTAATATTTTAATATTCCACTTTTTTTGGGGGGTTGTTATATTAAAGTTCTTTGTATTTCTTTTCACATTTAGATTTTAAGTAGGCCAAAAATTTTTCATAAAGCCAGTAAAAAGTTTTCTTTATCATTAGGTGGTGCTCTTAATTCAGTTTCCACTTTCCACCTTTTAGTTTTCTGCTTTTTTAAGCTTTTAATAACTTCACTAATTCCCAATTATTTGCTGTTATTTTCTTTTTGAAATAGTCAATTTCAGCATTTAATCAATATCTAATTAGTGCCAAATTCTGTATATGTATCCAATTAATTTCTGAATCTGTTATAGTTGAACATTTTTCTCTAAATTATTTCATATCCATTGAAATATTTTCCAAAGTCCAATTTCTTACGTTTTCAATTTTTCCTCTCTCTTTCAAATCGCCTGTTCTACAATCCTTAATGAGAACTCTTTTCTTCTATTCCGGAGTTACCTTTTAATGTCCAGATATTTCAGCTGGTCCACATACCATTCACTACTTCACCGCTCCAGCACAACCTTAGTTCCCAGTTAGCCTTCCATCTTCATGGTAGCCATTTTGAGGCTACTGCTACAGCCCATCTTCGGAGGGAATGTTCCTAGCTAGGGAGGGGAGATGCGGCTCCCCTTGACCTGACTGACAGGCAGTCTCCCCCCTTTTCACCACCCCTATAGGGTAGCTCCAGTCCCATTTGGGACCCTCCAATGGGTAGAGCACAAAGCGAAGCTGTGCACAATCGCAGACTCTGATCTGTCTTTGATGGAAGTGCCACTGGCAGTCGAGACTATTCCAAAGAGTATGTTGACTAGAGAAGAGATGCCTCCAAGATCCCATGAGATGACATATTTAAGGGAGGGGACTCCCCAGCCTATCTCCTTTTAGAATGGACAAATAACCCCTGGGGACAAATAGTCCTGCATGTAGCCTGGTCCTGAGCCATACTGGCATTCAAAAGTAATAACCAGCACCTTAAATTGTACCCAGGAATAATTAATAGTTACTGAAGCTCATGCAGCAATGGTGTAAGGTGGATGAATCACAGGACACCCAGAACTTGTGTGGCATTGCATTCTGGACCAATTCTATTTCTAGTTGGCCTTCAAGGGCACCCCTATGTGGAATCATTTGCAGTAATGCAATTTGAAGGTGACTAAGGCATAAGTAACCAAAGCCTCCTAGTACAGAACTGGCTCACAAGATGATTTTTTCCAAAGGCTCTATGATGGGCAGACAAAATAATCCTGAGGAACAGGAAGAAGAGCCAATACAACCAAGACATCTATTAGATCAAAGACATCTGAGCCTAGCACACAACTGTAACCTGAGTAAGCATCTCAGACAAGAGTTTTGAGTGCCCACAAAGATAAAAGAGGAGGGGGAGCACAGTGATATTTGCAAGATTAATGTCAATTCTTCAAGATAAACTAGACCACATTAGAAAACCAAAGTCATGTATTATAATATTATTTCTGTTACCATAACTTTATAATAAGTAGCATTAGCATGCATGACTTTTCTAGTCTGGTTACCTTAAAGGGCTGCCATTTATCCTTGCAATAAAATGTTACTTAATTTTTAGGATTATTGGGTTCTAAGACCTAAACAACTGCCAGGTTTTCCAACTCTTAAGTATTACTGTTTCTCTCAAAAGAACATTTGGGGGAAACTCAAGAAGATCTGGCAGACAGGAAGGAGGAAGTTACACTGGGGGACTGCCAGCCTATCAGTTAACAAAAATCACAATATCCTTTTTGCCCAACACTAGAAAAGATTTTGAAAAAAATGACTTACATTTCCTCTGTCACAAATTAAAAAAAAGCATTTTCCCCTGTGGTTCTTAAGTTTTATGTTTAAAAATTTCATTTAAATTCCCAATGAATTGAATTCAGATTCAATTCTCACATTACAGTAACCCATCCATATACATATGTACCAGCAAATCCATCTGTAAAATATTATTTTCCTGCCTATTTCTCCAACTTGAATTCTAGCTGGAACAGGTTCTTGAGGACCCTGAACAATTCAGACTCCATATGGACGAATCAGAGTTTAAGGATCTGATGGACAACTTGCAAGATGTCAAAGGAGAAATTGTCACTGAACTTGCCGAGGCTACCCTCTATTTTCTTCAGGCTCTTGATGGTAAAAATAGTCTCTTTCAAATTACTATGGTCATTAATAATTCACTAACTTTCAGCCTAAGAGGAAGTGAAATTGGAAGACAAACACATCTTTACAAAATTCTCCCTCTCTCTCTCTCTGAGGAAGAGAGGTGGTTAAGAAATGCAAAATATAATTAAATAAAAAATTGTAAGGTGTTTTTGTACAAATATCTATATGTTGTTCAAGTGACCACAAACAAGACTTATTAACTGATCAGAGATGAGATGATCAATTACTTATTTGGCTACCACTTCCTGGACTTGAACCTTAACCAACTTTGTGTGGAGGCTGAACAAGCTACTGCTATAATTTTCAACCAAAACAGAAGAAAGACCTTAGAAAACAATTGCACCATGACCCAATCAGAGCTAGATCACCATACAAGAGTGTGGGCAGGAATGGGGGCGGGGGAGAGAGATTTCCAATATCGTTGATCCTGCTTTATACCTTACACATAATCAGAGTGTTATGTCCCAAACAGATTGAACATCTTCATCTGGAAATGCATAGGTATGCCAAAATCTGCTGAAGTCTATTGAAGCCAGAAGAGGGTCATTATTTAGTGACCCTAATTGTGACTGTCAATTCACCAATTAAGTGAGGCACTTGCCAGTGAAACCTCTATCATGCTTATAATCTTACCTCACCTTCCCTTTGCTTTATACACCTGCAAATATTGTGAATGCGTGGATTAGTCAAAAAGTTACTTTTTTTCACCATTGTAACTGCAAATAGTTGCTAAAGGAGACAATTGCTAAACAAAGACTATTACATTTTCATAGGCCCATAATTGGATGGGCAGACATTGCTCATACATAGCATAAAGAAACCTGAAGACTTGTCTCCAAAAGTTTTCTTAATGAGTAATCTTTATTATAAATAAATGTTACAGTTGTATCTAAAATTAAACTGAACAACAAAAAATTCAGAAGATACAAGGGAATGCAACTTTAGACATGGATGGAATCTACCCATAGTGCTAATTCATAATGACTTTACATACTATATGAACACTGCTATTAAAATAAACAATGTTTAAGGGCCAATAAACTTTTTTAATAACTTGATCAAAATTTATTAAATGATTTTTCACTTTGTGAATTCACAATGGTTGAATTCACATACAGTAGAAAGATAGAAACATAGGAGCCTGCCTTAATATGATACTGATGTAACTGACCACTGAAAGGTAAATTGCAAGGAATCAGAACTGCTATGTGATTTAGTATGGTTAATCCAGTTTCATTTATTTATACCGGTAGCACATTCCAGTTTAGAATTAACTGTAGAATGTAAGGGGTTATTAATTTAAATTGATCTAAATCATCTGTTCCAATTGAGAATAAAGAATTACTGCTACAGAAATGTTGGGCAGTTATTTTTGATGTAACATTTTCTAGAACAGACCTATTTTCTCTTTTTTTTTTCTATAAAATCCAGAACTGACAGAATTCCAGATAATGCTACTGATAGAATCTGTGGAAAAAAAGATTGTATCCCAGCAACTGAATCTGGTAAGAGAATTTAAAGTAAAAGTAACATTCTTCTCTGAGGCATTAAGATATTGCACGTGAGTTTCCTCTAGCTCACAGATGACAAACTCAATTGTGTCATGTGATGTCACATGATGTATTGTGACTTTTTTTTCTTTGCGGAGACAGGGTAGGCATGGCCTGCGTTTGATGCTTTCGGCCCGCGTTTGATGCTTTCGGCCCACGGACTGCCAGTTTGACACCCCTGCTCTAACTGAACTAAGAGGCTATATGTACAAGGCTTCTGCTTGTTTATTGTAGACTTAACAGCAACGCTAAATTAACTTTGGGTTTCTATTGTGTTTGTATGCTAATAAAACATTGAGGCATACAGAAGAGATAGTCCTCACCTTATGGCCACAATTGATACCACAGTTTCTGTTATTAAGTAGGGCAGTTACCAAGTGAGTCTCACTCAATATTATGGTTAGTTGTGTGACCCAATTTTATGAATGATTTTATCACCACTTTTGCCATGAATGTTAAGTAAATCATTGCAGTTGTTATGTGAATCCAGCTTCTCCCATTGACTTACCTTCTTGGAAGCCAGCAGGGAGAATGGCAAATAATGATCCCATGTCTCTAGAGCACTGCAAATGTTGTTAAATACATGCTAAGTGTCAAGCACTTGATCTCTGATCATATGACTGTGGCAATGTTGCATTGTTGCAAGTACAAGGACAGTCCTAAGTAATTTGTTTCCAGTGCTTGATGTAACCTTACAGGATTGCTAAACCAATGGATGTAAGTGGACTATCTCTATATACTTTGGGTACAACTGAAACAATTTTTTGCTATGCAAACTGTTTCAAATCCAAACATTCTGAGATTGAAATAGATCATTTTACTGTTACCACACTGGTATTTCATGCTTAGAATACTTTCAGGATCCTCAAAGCAGAATTGCATCACTTCCAATAAGACTGAGGCAATTACAAGGTTATAGCATTCAAATTTGAAATTTATTCTAATATAATACACACTGCATTTTATATTGGCCTCAATTGATTTTCAATGTGTATGTTACTGATCAAGTACTGCAAATTCTATTTTATTTATCTTTTGTTTCAAAAGGTTCGAGGGATCCTAGACAAATATTTTTGGAATGAAAAACAGAATTTTATTGTGGAAATCCAGCAGTTACCTGAAGAGGAATGGGATATAACTGGAGCATTAATTGAAGAAATAAGTGGAATATCCATTCAACGAAGTGGATGCACTGTTACTGGATCTATGCTCCCTGATTCTTCCTCAAACCTCCCTGCGCTATATGTGGCTCTATTTGCAATTGATCTTCTGTCTAAGAAAAAATTTTAAGCCATTCTTGTAAATCAGAGTATTTTTGCAGATAGAAAAGAATCATGCACAAATGCAACAGTCTAATATACTCAAAATGAAAGTTGTAATCTGATAGCCTTATTTGAAAGGAAGCTTGCCTGAGAATATCAGTTTATATTAGATAATTACTTCTTGCATTCAATTTTCCATCACTGCTTTCACACAAAATTCTAAATCATTTGGAGTTTGACATAGTAAATTGTTCAAACTTAGATTAGGGCCAGTCAGAAATCATTACCATGAGCCATTGTGGTGCAGTGGTCAGAGTGCAGTACTGCAGGTTATTTCTGCTGACTGCTGGCTACCGCAATTTGGCAGTTCAAATCTCATCAGGCTCAAGTTTGACTCAGCCTTCTGAGGTGGGTAAAGTGAGGACCCAGATTGTTGGGGGCAATATGCTGACTCTCTAAACCACTTAGAGAGGGCTGTAGAGCACTGTAAAGCTGTATATAAATCTGAGTGCTATTACTATTACAGTGATTAAAATAAATCACTAAATATAAAGAGAAAAAGAAAAACTAAGAAAAACTAGATTTGCAGGTAATCTTTGAATATGACCATTCATTTAACAACTGTTTGAAATTGAGAACTGCTGAAAAAAGTGAGTTATGGTCAATCCCTGCACATACATTCAGACTGAATGTGTTTAATGCACATGTGATTCATTTAATGATTGCAGCAAAATGATCATAAAATTGGGCAAAACATATTTAACAACTACATTGCTTAGCAAATAGACAGTTCCAATTATGATTGGAAATGGTGGACTACTTGTATATGATTTCAGTATAAAATCAATGTTCTTAAACATATTATTAAATCTAAACCATAAACACATTGTCCCATCTTCTCATTTTAGAACATAAGACATTTCAAAAATGGATAAAGAATCGCATTTTAAATCTAGTCCTTATTACATTGGTATAATTAGTTGTACATTACTTCTATCACAATCTATCTTCCAGGCACCTTCTCCTCAATTCATGTCTTATTGGCAAATATAAAATAAACAGTAAAACAGACATTCCTATAGCACGAACCACATGACTATGGAAATAATTTCTCCCCATATATAAATAATCCAGTTTTCCTACTGTGTTTATGTGTATTACTTCCTGGATGGGGGAGGAGATGGGAGCAGCAGGCAAGTGGGATCTCTGCTTAAGGCTAGGTCCCACTGGCCGACGGATGCAAAATGTATGCAAAAAGGGCACAGCGGATGAGCAAAATTTCGGAGGTGGCTCCATCAGTTGTTATCCGCTCCAAAAAGTGCCCCAAATTTGCATAAACAGAATGGAAAGGAACGGACGGGGGTAGTACGTAGCGAGGATGTTAAGCGGATGTTCGTAGGAAGCCTAGCAAATGGAAGTGGATGACACATCCGAAGGGCCTCCGGGGGAGAATTGCGAAGCAGATGCATAGCGGAAGGAGCGGATGTGTTGCGGATGACGCGGATGCATCACGGACGCCTATAGGATGCATAGTGGATGCATAGCAGATGCATAGCGGATGCAAAGCATTCACTGCGCATATGGGGAGGATGAATTGCATCAGCTCCGCGGATATAAAAGGATGCAGCACGCATGCAGTCAGCATACAGGGGAAAGACGTGCTGCCACATAACACTAGCAGGAACACCATGGTTTCAATCAGTCAGGCAAGAAGAGGAAGGCCGTGCCTACTCTGCCAGCCCTGGCAAGAAGGACAGAACCACCATTCCCACCTCCCTGGCACTGACTCTGAAGCTGTCGTGCCTCTCCTGCTGCCTCGCTGGTGATATGCTGTGGTGGTGCTTCTCCTGCTGGTGCGTGTGTGCTTCTTCCTGCCTGCTGAGTGGTCGGTGCTTTTCCTGCTGGTGCTGCTGGTGGCTATCTCTGCTGGTCTCCTGTGCTGCTGGTGCTGCTGTGTTTCTCCTGCTGCTGCTGCTGGTGCTTCATCCGCTGTGGTGTGGTGGTGCTGCTGCTGTGGTGGACCAGCCTCCAGGCCTCAAAGCCCTGCTGCTCAAGCCCCTGAAGGCCCTGGCTTGGCTCAAGCCCCTGCCAGAGGGAGCGAAGAGGTCAAGGGAAGGAGAAGCGGAGAGAGGAAACAGGTACACCCTTTTTCGAGACATGAGGAGGAGAGGTGCCTGGAATGGTGAGGGAGAACGAGTAGCTGTGGAACAAGGGCACAGACTGCTAACGCAACACCAAGAGGAAGCATGGCAGCTTTGGAGACGAACAAGGCAGTGAGCCTGGCTACAACTTCAGGCTGAGCTCCTCTGGGATGATGGAAAGGCACATGCACACCTGGTATGGCAAGCTACACCTCAAGAAATCTGGCCAGGCTGCTGTCAAGTTACTGACGCGCGTATTGTACGTCATGGGCAAGTGCAGCTTCCTGTTGGAGGTGTGAGGTCGCGCCACCGAGGAGCAGGCCTCTGACAACCCTCTCCCTAGACAGCCCACAGACAAGCCAGTGCCTCTTCCAGCCAAGGAGACAGCTTACCGTGGTCCAGGCAGGTTGTCTTCGGAGGGCCCCATTGGGCAGAGACCCCCCCCCGACAATGCACTCCCCATGCCACCGAGGACGTGGAGGAAATCCCCTTCACAAATGGAGGAGAAGCGCAGCCACCAGAAGACCAAACGCCACCGCCCACCTCCGCACCTCCACCTCCACAGAAAAGCAGACCAGAGAGCAGACTGGAGGGCCAGACCACACTGTCCTGTTGGAGACCAGGACACAATCAAGACTAGGCACAGATCTTCTCTCTCAGCTGGTCCACAAGCGACATAACCATCGCTCGAACCAGAGCCTTCAATCACCGTACGTGCAGCCAGACCTGACGAACCTGGCCGAGGCCCAGTACCAGCGTGATGAAGCCAGAGATCACAGCACTTCTGCCACAACCCTGCCAGGCCCAGCTGAACCTGCTCTGACCAGTCCAGGTCTGCTCCCTCCCACCCCAGGCGATGTCCACAGCCCTTCCACGGCTTTCAAACAGCCCCTCACTTACCAAGGCTACAAGTACCAGGACTTCCCACAAGCCAGAGCACGCCCTTTCCCAGTCAGCGCCCAGGTCATCGCACGCCACAGATGCCCTCAAACCTTGCCAGCTGCAACCAGACATCCCCACTACATTCCTCCTTCCTCCACCCACAGCCAAGCCCCTCCAACGGACAATCTGCATCAGTCTTGGCCTGAATCCAGGTCCTTGATGAAGGGCCTCTCAAGCCTTGCGGGAACTAAGTCAGCTCTCTGAGAGGATTCCTGGACACACATTCCCGCTGTTGTACTCTCAAAAGCCAAGCACCCCCAATGGCAACCTCAGACCAGCACTCCAGGCCACATCCACCTCCCAGTTCCTGTCGCTTGACAGCTGAGACGCATGGACATTGCTCAAGTGCACTG
>BHFT01082169.1:0-23772 GCA_004320025.1 Laticauda laticaudata | reverse complement strand
TCTCTTGGGCTCGGTCTGGTTATCTTTTATAGAAAGGCAGTTGTGCCGAACGGTTTTCTTTCCCCATAGCTTCTTCCTGGCAAGGCAATCAGTTGTGTGATGGCATTCGAGCTACCAAGGGGTGGGAAGCATTGTCCTGACTTCTGACCCTAATGGTCAGAGGCCATTATAGTTTATTATCTATCTATCTATCTATCTATCTATCTATCTATCTATCTATCTATCTATCTATCTATCTATCTATCTATTATAGATTATCTGTATCTCACACAATATCTTATTCAATCTAAAAACAAAGGGACTTACCTCTACTGACTTGTCCTTATGAAGTATCTTCAAAACAACTTCCAAAATATTGAGCCTGTTGATCACGACAGCATCAAACAGAGCATTTAAACCCTAAAAACACAGAGAACCAAGTAAGAATGAGAGAAAGAATATATACAGTATATCTTCTATCTATGTATGCATGCATGTATGCATCTGACATTCATATATATATATATATGAATAAAATATATACATGTGCTGTTCAGCTTCCTTCGGGTTGCTAAATTTGCTACAACTTTAAAAGCACTACAATGACGTGGGATAATACCCGAAGGAAGCCGAACAGCGTATGTGTGTGTATATATATATATATATATATATATATATATAGATACTTNCCTATCTATGAACATTTCACAGTACGTTTATTAAGCATTTTTCTGAGATACTTTTTTGGTAAGCATTCTCCAAAATAATACAAATTATGTTGTATGATTTCAATTATTTGTATGCACATGTGTCTGGGTGCATGAGATTATCCCAAAATAAAATCAACTTTATTTAGTGGTGTTTAGCATTCGGTAAATACGCAGCCTCATTTTCAGCAGTATAAAAGTTGTGAAGTCCAATCCATTTATCTACAATTAGGAATGTCCTGTTGATTTTAGTGGGACTTACTTTCAGATGACACAGGAGAGAACAGTCATCTTAAAGTGGTAAATAAAAATCCACAACTTTTGTAGCAAATTGAAATGGATATTCAGGAAGACTCTCTTTTATCCAGTATTAAGGGCTCACAACATATCTGATAATCCAGTTAAACTCTGTGTATGACCATAAAAACTCTGAGCTCTAATACATAATATGGGAATATTCCCCATTTTGCAGGAAAATCATCTTATACATTTGTCTTGAGAAATTTAACGAATTCCAAACATATTTTTGTTTACAATTTTACTTTGGAGGAAATGGCAGTTCCACACAGACCTGCGCAAGTGTGGTTTATTTCAATCAGTTAGCAAAAAAAGTTTGATACTAGTTTAATCTAAATTTGGATAAATAAATGACAATTTCCCAAATCTGCAAATAATATAAAGGACCTGACTGCTGTCACATAAAAAGCTTTCATTCTCTTCAAAAGTCATCATTAATAAATCATTATTTAGCAATGGGGGTCAGGAGGTTAGTTGAGACCATGAGGTGATGCTGATTTACTGTGGATTGGTGCTGTGCTCAGTTGCCATGATGTGCTTATTATATTGTTATTTTATATTGTGTGTTTTTTAAACTCTATCTTAGCTGCATAGAGTTGTGATTTTAAATTGATTAAGATATACAATAAATCCATAATTCTTTGAATAAATAATCTGAACTACAGCAAAATGCAAATGCCTTGGATTAACCAGTAAATTGCTGATTCTGAATTCTGGATCATTCTGGAAATTGATCCTGGCATTATTAGAAAATATTAAATAATGGAAGACTAACACACACACACACACACATAAAACTGATATATGAATCCAGTCATTTGTGGCTTGTAAATCATTAATTATATTACAGCATACTAATATGGATAATAGAAATATCGGTATAGAGGTATATTCCCAGCAATGCAAGTTTGGTACGATGTTTTATAATTTAATGTTCAACATCCTAAGAAAAAACATTTTTCTCCATATATCAAAGTTTTTACATTTTTTGACATGCATTGTCAAATCCCATAAAATATGCTTAAATTATTTTTGTTTCACTTCAAATCATGTAACCCAAATACAGATGATGAGATGAATGAACTTTTTTGAACCATATTAATATACATTTAAAAATGTCCATAATTTTCCAGAAAACCCAAATCTTTGTTAATAAAACCATAATTAAATCAAATTATGGTTTAGTGCAATGTCTGGTCACTCATGACAGCAAGAATAATAATGAATAAGAGGAAGCAGAAATGTACCTTTTGAAAATATTCAGAGCAGAAGAAAGCTTGCTGAAATTGTAAGAAATCCTGAGTAATATGGAAATACAGGAAGTGCATCTGGGTACAACACCGTAGTTACCACTGAACTGAGTTGCAAAGAAATGTTAAAATTACCAGTACTGTGACTCCTTGTTCTTTGCACAGCATCGCCATAGTGCCAAGGAGAGCACTCAGCAAAACCCAACCGATGGAGAACTGGGTTCCTTCTTTATCTATCAATTTTAAAAGAAAAGACAAGAGAGAAAAATGACAGTCTATACCAAGGGTGTCAAACTTGGAGTTCCCGGACTGAATGAGTCATGTTCTACAGTGGTGGGATTCAAAAAAATTTACCACTGGTTTTGTGGGCATGGCTTGGTGCGTATAGCATTGCTTGGTGGGCCTGACAGGGGAAGGTTACTGCAAAATCCCATTCCCATCCCATCCCACTAACCTGCTTTCCAGCTCCGTTCTCCTGTACAAGACAACAAAAGAAGACCTAGCCTATCAGCTGGGATTCGTGAGACAGCAAATAGATGGGGGAGTGGCCAGTCAGTGGTGGTATTTGCCAGTTCTCCAAACTATTCGAAATTTCCGCTACCGGTTCTTCAGAACTGGTCAGAACCTGAATACCACCTCTGATGTGCTGGCCACGCCCACCCCATTTAGTGAAGGGGGAAAAGTTGCACTATGTCACATGACGATGTGATGACATGAGTTTGATTCCCCTAATGGTTTTTTTCAATGTTTTTTCAATGATGGTTTTTTCCAATGTTTAAGTGTTTTAAAAGCACTTTTAGTGTGTGTTTTTTCCTTTGAGAGTGTACATGCATTTTATTGTATCTTTCATTTTTTATCTTTTTATGGTTTATTTAAAAGCAGCAGAAAAATAAAAAAACATGTTTTTTTAACTTTTGTAACTAAATGCCCGATTGCAGTTGTCTAAAGGACATGGTTCTCTCGTAATGTGTTTAATATTTTGGACCCAAGTAGACAACATGTTGGCTTGCTTTAAAATTTCTTTTAAAAACAGCCACTGTCCCTGACTTGGCTACTCCTGCAGAATGGATTTCTAACTTCTCAACTGCGTTCCTAAGCAAATCCACCTGAACTATCTTTACTTTCCGCCATCTTAATAAGGAAGAAAGATAGTATACATTGATACATCAATATATACATCAATACATTGATCCTAAACTAATATGTTAGACCTCAATACCTCAATAGATGTAAGGTCTAGATAATTCCACTGCCCTAACCTTTTAGTTCGTGCAAAATAGATGTACTTTTGGAGAGTAATTCATGAGAAATACAAGAGGTTTTTTTTTCAGATCTTTGCACCCAGGACCAGCCTGCTTGCTCCATGCTATCACACAGTTTGAAGAAGCTGGGTGCCCTTATGGCTAAGATTGAAGACATTTTGCTTTTTAAATCCATCGATATCAGTCAATCAATCCAATAACCTGTAATATTTTCATTGACAGGATATTCTATAAAAACCAAGATATATGTTGCAATACTCGAAAACAATAAATGTAGCTTTTACAACTCAATCTTCAAAAAAGTAAAGCAACCAAAAAAAGTGCCAATTATGACTCTAAAGATACACATATGCCAAGTGTGTTAATCAGTTTAATGAAGCACACATTCTACAACTATGCTGTTTCTCCCACCATGATCTCCTGTCAGAGAATGGAACTCATTTGTGGTTGGCACCTGAACCTAGTTTAAACTGGTACACCATATTGTGGGGAAGGCATTCTGCCACCCTCAGCAGATGGTCACAAACTTAATGTATGCCAAAGATTTGCAGCAAGCATTTTGATTCCTGTTTCAAACACTACAATGCCCACAAGTGCTTCTGTTATTTTATAGAAGAAATCTAGCTTATGTAATTTGATTATATTCATACTGTAAGGAATTTCTAGATTTACTTTACGTTTCAATGAAGTTGTTCCTGAGACAGAGGTCTATAGGTAGCCCTTGACATGTGACTATAATTGAGCTCAAAATTTTTGTGGCTAAATAAAACATTTGTTAAGTGAATTTTGCCCCATTTTGCAATCATCTGTGTAACGGTTGTTAAGCTAATCACTGCAGCTGTTAAATTAGTAACACAGTTAAGAAATGAATCTGGTTTCCACATTGACTTTGCTTGTCAGAAGATCACAAAAAGGGATCATGTGACTCTGGGACACTGCAACTGTCATAAATATGTATTAGTTGCCAAACATCTGAATTTTGAGCACGTGTTGTCTATGGCAGGGGTTGCCAACCTTTTGGACCTCAGGGACCACCAAACTCATAATTTTAAATCCTGCGGACCACTAATATGAATTTTGACTGACGCGGGCTTGCGTGCATGGGAAAGTCGATTGGTGGGAAAGTCGATCCCATATTCCAGAGCTGCAGTAGTCACAGGACTGGCCCTTTGGTCATCCCGGAGCAGCTGCTCCTCCAGTCCATGGCAGGCCGATGAAGCCAAGTGGAGGAGCAGCTGCTCTGGGATGACCAAAGGGCCAGTCCTATGACTACTGCAGCTCTTCAATATGGGACCGACTTTCCCACCAACATCAGCAAGCCACCCCCGGGGCAGATTTCTCTCCCCTGCCATTGGTTTTACCTTCCAGTTCCAGCTGACGTGGCTACTCAAGGTAAAGTTTGTACTCGGCCGAAGAGTGTGGGCCAGCGAGTAGGTGGGCCATGTGGATGGCACAGCCTTGTGTTTCCACGCAGCCTGGATTAATTGCTTTGGGGGGGATTCTTTGGGGGGGAGACATTTCTCTGAAGATCACCAAAATTTTCTCACAGACCATCAATAGTCCCCAGCCCACTGGTTGGTGACCAGTGGTCTATGGGGTACTCTAAGTTTGAAAAACGGACATAAGTCGCTTTTTTCAATGCCTTTGTAACTGCACAGTTGCTAAATGAACTGTTGTAAGTTGAGGACTACCTGTATTTAGATTGCAAGTTCGGCTGAATATCCATATCTGAAGCCTCTTACTATGTTGAACATCTGTAACTTGCAGTCTAAACAGACTACAAAACAGGCAGTCCTCAATTTACAACCCTCCACATAACAACCGTTCAAAGCTACTACAACTACAATGAAAAAAGTGACTTACAAGTGTTGCAGCATCCCCAGTTACATGATCAAAAATTCAGATGCTTGGCAACTGGCATGTACTTATGTCAGGTCCTCATTTGGAACTTTCCCAGCTGGCTTCTACAAGCAAAATCAATGGGAGAAGCTGAATTCACTTAACAACCTCATGATTTACTTAATAATTGCACTGATTTGCTTAACAATCAGGATTGTAAGTTGAGGACTACCTCTACTTCACTTGTTTTTAAAAAGAGATTTTTTTAAAATCAGTTTTTAATTTATTTAAATCATTTTTAAAAAAATTACTTGACTTGACAATAGGGTAACCAGAAAGAGAGCAGAACATCTGAAGACAACTCTGATCTTTACCAGTGTGTTAAGGATCATGTTTAAAATAATGTGATTTTTCATTCCATTTTAAAATCATTTTGAATGAATGAATGAATGAATGAATTCTTTGTTGGCCAAGTGTGATTAGACACACAAATAATTTGTCTCAGTGCATATGCTCTCAGTGTACATAAACAGAAAAGATACATTCATCAAGAATCATAAGGTACAACACTTAATGATAGTCATAGGGTACAAATAAGCAATCATTTTATATTTTATAACATTAAAATAACATTACATTATTTTAAGATGTTACCATTTGGGCCATGTGATAACAACAATGAAGAAGAATGAAAGAAAACCCCACAACTATTTTCTTCATCCTTTGCAAGCACTATAGATTGGAAGTTTGTTTGGGTTGGCTAGCTCCTTCTGATGAAAATAATGTTGCATCCTTCCCCCCCACTCAAATAACAAAACTGAAGCAAGCAGTTTCTTCCCTCTGTTTGCAAAGGGGGGGCCAAAGGGGGGGAGCATTATTTTTGACTGCTAGAGGGAGCTATCACAGTCACAGCTTCATCTGCTAGCATCAGTATTAAAACGCTGCTGTTGCTTTGTCTTTTTTTTGAGCCCTTGCACAGGTGAGGGAAAGAGGGCATGGAAAGAGGCTGAGGAAGACATCACAGGCTGGCTTGGTCCTGCTTAAGCATTAATACAAACTACAGCTGAAAGTCTAGTTGCCATGTGAAAAACTGGAAATAAGAGACTGGGAGGCCACCATCCTCCAAATAATAAGAGATAATAGGGATTCCTATCTCTCCCAGCACCAAGTCTGAACCCAATGTTTATTTTCTAGGCAAGGAGATGAGTCAGAAAACACAGAATAGGAAAGCTCAAAGCAGCCTAAGACATGTTAACCAAATGTTTGTACACCATATAATGCATGGGTACATAAAATGCATGTTACTGATGATATATACGGACGTCTAAAGGTCCAGCTTTAAGGTTTGTGGACTTCAGCTCCTAGAATTCCCCAGCCAGCTTGGGAAAATTGAGTCCACAAGTCTTAAAGTTGCTAAAAGTCTTAAAGTTGCTAAAATTGGAGACACATAGCCCGGGTCTAAAGCCTTGTCTGCACAGCATTCCTAGAGTTAATTAGCTTCTTTAAAACAGTATCAGCATGGAGAAGTGGTTGGTTTTGTCTGTGTTTGGAAACTAAGCAGGTTTCAACTTGGTTAACATTTATTGACATTCCAGGACGATATGCTAGACTGGAAATTAAAAAAAAACTTCCAGAAGAAAGAAAGAAATGGTAAAATATTTCCATGAGGCTGATCAAAAAAATGGCATTGCAACAATTACAAGGAGTGTAAATTCACTCAAAGGTGAAAACAAAATATAATTGAAGTTTTCCCCAAACATAGCCAAAGTTTTAATTGCAGAAGTTCTGAAAAATCATGTGTAATTTAAATGTATAATAGTGCAAATTTATTTTGGCTCCTTGTTGCCTAAATTTCCAAGATTCTTCCAATCGGTCACTGAAATTGAAAATGAAAAATCAAGGCTGTCACAAATTAAAATACTGTTAACTCATACATGTCATGCCCCCCATCAGAGCCTGAATCTGCAGAGGAAGATGAGCCAGAACTGGAGAAGACAGAGATCAACGAGGCGGCTTTGTTGGCTTGGGAGGAAAATGGGGAGGAGCAGGCCCAGTCAGATCAGGGCCTTTCAGGATTGGGACGGCTTGTAGGCAGAGAGTAAGGGGTGAACATGAGAGACAGAGCTAAGCAGTGAACATGAGAGACAGAGCTCAGGTGATGAGCAAGGACCGACCCGCTCCAGATCCTTGAGCACAGAGAGTGGAGAGAAGGTGAGAATAGGGCAGGCTGACCCAACTATTCGGGAGGAGACTGCCCCACTCCTCTTCACAAGGCACACCTGGAGACTGAGACTTAAGGAGATGCTGTGGGAGGGGAACAAATGCTAAATTCCTGGAGTGTTGAGTGCCAACATTTGAACTTTCCTGGATTCCTTGCATTCTTTCTGGATTTCTTGCTTTGCAGCCATGGTGCTCACAGTGTTGGGCTGGATTATTTGCATCTTGAGGTGTGTGTGTATGTGTGTGATCACGTTGCTCTGGAACTTGCCAGAAACGTGGGAGTATTTGGTGAAATTTGGAGTAATAAAGGGTTGGTCTGAACTGCCAGCTGCCCGTGTTACCTCTGTGCAGTGCCCTGGTTCATCACAATGCAGGTGAGTTGGGAATGAAGATGAGACAAAGCAACATTTTGGACATGCTGATTTCTGAAAAGAAACCATTCCCTAGTCTTCAAACTCAGGCATTATGTTTATGTTTATTGTCCGCTGGCATAGCCTACCCAAAAATGTTCAGAAGGAAAGTACTTACTCTCTTTAAACGCTTTGCAGTAGCCAAGAAAAGATAACAGGAAAAACAGGGCACATAAGAGGTCTGCTCTGCCAACGATCCCTGCAATCTTAAAATGGAAAGGAAGAAGAGTTCAGGGTTTAATAAACAAGCCTCTTACCCTCCACTCAGACAGCAACAGTCTTTTAATTTATAAGTAGTCCTCGAGCTACAACAGTTCATATAGTGACCATTCAAAGTTACAACAGCACACAAAAAAGGTGACTTTTGACCATTTTTCACACTTACGACCTTTGTGGCATCCCCATGTTCACCTGATCAAAATTCAGATGCTTGGCAACTAGTTCATACTTACATTGCTGTGTACCAAGATCATGTGATTCCCTTTTGCGACCTTCTGACAAGCAATGTCAATGGGGAAACCAGATTCATTTGCTACAATCTGATTACTAACTTATCAACTGCAATGATTCACTTAAGAACTGTGGCAAGAAAGATCATAAAATGGGGCAAAACTCACTTAACAAATGTCTCACTTAACAACATAAATTTTGGGCTCAATTGTTTTTGTTAAATTGAGGACTACCTCTTATACAACCATTCATACCAGAGTTTTGGGCTAAGTTGTGCCAATTTAATCAGAGCTACATTAGACTGAGAACCTTTTCATTTCAGTATGAGTTTATGAAATGCTTCACCTCCTCCCTAGGTCACCCTAACTCTACTAAGAAGTAGAGAGAAGATACAACAATCTGCAAAATCCAACCCCCCCTGCAATTATGAAACACTTTAGGGCTCCATTTTAAATTTCATGTACCAGAGGCCCTAGGCCCATGATGGCGAACCTATGGCATGTGCCACAGGTGGCACGCAGAGCCATTTGTGCTGGCACATGAGCTGCAGGCAAATTTACCTCACTGCACACCTCACAGCTGATTTTCGGCTGATTTGAGGCCTTTTTCAGCCTCCAGAGGCTTGAGCAAGGCTTCTGCAGGCTTTGCAGGCTGAAAACTAGGCCCATTTCATCACGCCCTGTTTTTCCAGAAATGCTGGAAGTGACGAAACAGACCTAGTTTTTGGGCTGCAAAGCCTGCAGAAACCTTCCTCAAGCTTCTGGGAGACCAAAAAGGCCTCAAACAGGCCTAAAATCAGCTGTAAGGTGCAGTGAAGGTAAGGTGGTAGTGGTGGTGGATGGGTGGATGGGGATTGCACACGCATGCTTAGGGGGTGGGGGCGCATTGCCTTCTGGGTGCTGGCATGCGAGTGCGAGCACGCAAGTACACGCACAATTTTTGGCACAGGAGCCCAAAAAGGTCAGCCACCATTGTCCTAGGCGATGTATGTCTCTTCCTCACAAATATGCAGTGAAGTGTGAAATGTATAACATTTTTATGGAAAATGAGTTTGTTAATAATGAAAAATGTATACCAACTAACCCAATATTAGAGAAGCCTCAGAAGTTCAACATTAATTTTTTTTCATTTGATTACCCTTTGCAAATGTGTGCAAGAAATCTATATATTGTTTTCAAATATTTGTGTGGGTTTATGTGTGCTTATGTGTTCATAATAAAAATAATAGCCATATATTCTTATAATAGGTTCTCAAGAATGATTATACACAGTAGTTCTCAATTTACAACAGTTCATTTAATGATCATTCAAAGTTACAATGGCACTGAAAAAAAGTGACTTATGACTGTTTTTCAGTCACGACCATTGCGGCATCCCCATAATCAAGGGTGGGATTCTACTGGTTCTGTCTGGCTCTATAGAACCGGTAGCTCTGAAGAGCAACAGACATAGAACCGGTTCTGTGTCTGTTGCTGTTTTGGCCCACCCACCCGCCTGGGCTCTTATCTGACCTTTATTTCCTGCTTTTTCAACCTCAGCTGCTTTGCATGGCACAGCTGCAGTTGAAAAAGCAGGAAAAAAATGCTTTTTCTACTGCTGTGCACCCATGCGCAGTGCTGCTCAGCTACCCAGGCAGCAAGCTGATGATGATTCACACGCGTGCATGCGCGCAAAGCACGCACGTGCACGCAAATCGTAAATCACTGAATCGGTAGTTACACCGGTCGGATCCCACCCTTGCCCATAATCATGTGACCAAAATTCAGATGCTTGGCAATTGGTTCATATTTATGAACTTTGCTGTGTTCCAAGGTTCAGTGTTCTCCTCTTTTGAACTTTCTGGCAAGCAAAGTCAATGGGGAAACCAGATTCACTGAACAACTGGGTTACTAACTTATCAACTGCAGTGATTAACTTAACAAATGTGGCAAGAAAGGTCATAAATGTAAGTCTGGGGCAAAACTTACTTAAGAAATGTCTTACTGAACAACATAAATTTTGGGCTCCATTGTAGTCATAAGCTGAGATCTACCTGTAGTTTTTGAAGATCAAACTCAGATTCACAGAATAGAAGGGCTGGAAGATACATCTTAGAGACCATCTAACCCAACTTCCTACCTTTATAGGAATTTGCTCTTGGAGTAAGTGAGATAATAATGTTGCTTATGCTCTGAGTCAATTTTCTCTAACTGGGGAGATATCCAAATGTGTATTCTTCAGCTCCCAAAACTTCTCTTCTAGCTTGGGAGAGGGTGAAGGGATCAAGGTTGTGAAAGGATACTCAAGGATATCAGAAAAATTCCCAATGGATGAAAAACTTACCACGATTTATCCTAGGACATTTTTTTTCTTGAAAACCTATCCCACATGCCCTTTAAAACTATTTTCTAGTGCCCCTGGCAATATCAACCAATAGTGACATGAAACCACTGACAGCCATTTAAGCAATCACATGGCATGAAATGACTGAATTGTGTAGCCTGGCTATAGTCAACCATCAGAGGGAGAAGACAAATCCTTCCTCTCAGCAATATTCTGAAAAGAGAAGTCATGATGTTTTCCCTTCAAAATACACCAGGGAGGAAATCATGAACTCAGAGATGTCCACTGGAAGACTGGAACTTCTTTATGAGCCACAATCCACCCTTCTTTGGCCTATACTATACCTATACTTTTGAGAAACAGCCTGGAGTACACAAGGGAGCATTCAGGAGACCTCAATGTCTGTGAATGTTTCCCTCTCCTCACATACATCTTTGTAAAATCATCAAAAAAAAATGGAATGAAAAAGCATAGGTCCAACCACCCAAACTGTGTTGTGTGTTACTAATATGTATAGGCCTCACATGTAGGCTCAAGAACAAATGCACTCTCTTGGTTAACCTGCTCTGATTTTACTCTTGCACAAACTCTCCTTGACCTCCTACACTGACTGAGGGATTCATGTATCACTGTTTAACCACAGGATTTTCATCCGATCTGCACCCCCAAGAGATGCGGAATTCAGAGTCATGACACTTTCTCAAATAGGAGATCCACACTCTACCAACCCCTCTGAGCAGAACCAATTTCAGATGTTGTAGTTGTCATTAAAAAAAAAAAACATTTCATAGCAAGACATTGCTTCACATATGAAAGTGGCTGTCATAGACAAGACTAGATCAAAGGTAAAGCCCCAAAGCATCTGACAGAATAAGCAGTGATAAACAAAATGGTGTCTCCAGACATCAACATAAGCAGACACCCATGGCTCCCTACCTTATCTCAGTTTTATGAAAACATCTTATCTTCATTGGCATGTTCCAAATGTGAAATATTGCCCCCCAAATTGCTTAGTATAAACAATTCTTACCACCCAAAGACTACTCAACTAACAACTGAATTGTGGCATCAGATTAAGTCTCTGTTCAGAAGTGTATGGAATGGCTATTCTCTTCGTATGATATGGGAAAATAACCATAGGCCTCCGGCTTCTATTCCAGTGTTAAAATCTGAATACCATAGTTCTTGTTTCTCAGAGACCCTTTAAAGAAACAGATTGCAAGGATCTGCTTTTGTCTGAACCACATAAAGTAGATCATATGAACTACTCCTGAGAAATTTGTTTCAAGAAAGACATTGGATATAACCAATGCAGCATGTTTTGGGAGGTGTTTCGGTCGGAGATTGACTACCAAGGATTCATAAAAACTAGGGATTCTGCCATACAAGTACTTACACTTTCTCCTTGTGAAATGCTATCATAGATCTCCCCAATTATGGATACACCATGCTGTCTTTATGCCAATCAAGATACACTTTAAAAATAAATAATTATATAAATTATCAGCATCTTTTGAAACCAAAATCTCTCTGAGGGATTAGTAATATACCAGAGATGTCAATGCAAAGGACACATGAGCAAAGAGAAGCTGCAACATAAAATCAGGTATGTTGCATACAGACACACAAACAGAGGAGTGCATAAAAGACAGGTAATTTGCAAGCATACAAAAGATTAGATGATGGAACCCTAATGCTTCTGAGCACTTCTCAACACCTGAGTCATTCGGTACTTACACATTCAGTGTGCACAGGATGTACGGCAAACAGCAAAGCCGCTAGGAAGGAGGATTTGGGGACAAAGTTGAGCCTTCTTCCTTTATTGGTGTAGTGCAGCCCACCCAATAATATTGAGAAGACATCAACAATTAAGACAGAAATAATACAATGGAGTATTATATTGATGATATGAAAGCCGAATGGGTGGAAGCCTCCAGCTAAAAGGTAATTAATCCTATACAAGGGAAGACAAAAAGAAAACAGTGAAGTTAAAAACAGGAATAAATGAAATTAGAATATGTTGAAATAATCCAAAAGAGTGCTTTATGTGTATGCACAAAGATGGCAGTGCCTATGCAACTTAGTATAGAGGAGACATTGAAAGGAAGTGACAAACAGGGATACAAAAGGCAAGCAACTTAACACTTGGCCTACCAACTAGCACTCCTGTTTCTGAAGCATAAAAAAATAGGAAACAGGTTCTTCTCAATCCAAAAATAGAAGATCCTTTTTAGAGTTTTTGGTTCTTTCTTCTTTTTCACGTGTGTTCTCCTTTTCTTTTCGACTTCCCCAACCAGTGATTCAACCTGAGTTCCAGGATAGTTTCTAAACCTCTGTTAGTATCAGAGCAACATTAAAATAGTAGCAATCAAGAAGAATGGTTTGAAGTCAACTTAACGCGTAAACGGTAGAGTACATGTCCTGCACGCCAAAGTTCCCAAGTTTAATCCTAGGCAATTCCGAGTCAGAGTGGAAACCTTACCCCCATTCAATATATAGTAACATGGCACATTGAGTGGAAATGCCCCTATTTATTTATGTTTATAAATAAATATCTAGCCTTTCCTTGTTAGATGCTTACATTGGAACTTATCCCATGACCACCAGTCCATGGACTTGCAAAGGAAGTTTGAAGATTACTCACTTCTTCCTCAAGAGATTCTGAGTATGTGGATGTGACAGCGAATGTACTATAGTGGACCATATATTCCAATGAAAACCATAACACAATGGCAGCCTTCCAGCCAAGAGAACAAGGCAAGCACTAATGAAACTACATGTTGTGTTAAAAATGTTGCTAATATGGTTTGTGGAAGCAAGCACAGTATATTCAGGATTCTTAGTGATTTAGAAATGAGGCCCAAATTTTACTTATGAGATACTTCCAACTGTCCGTAACAGGAAAAGCTATTCTATACTAGGATGTTCATGGTTGAGGAATCCCAAATAATGGTCACATATTATAATCCACCAATAGATTATACATCCAGATGGGAAAATCAATCTATATTTACAACACTAAATGACACTTTATTTCACTAAATAGTCAGTATCACAATTAATTTTATCCCCATTGATGACTCCAACCCCCCCCCAAGAAAGAAAACAATCTTAAGATAGCCTAAAATGTCTCACCTGAAAGTCAGTACAGTAAGTGGTCGATAAGATTTGTGGCTTGTATTGCTATTGAGTTTATTCCCCCAAAAATCATGATGCCACAGATCACCAAGTGGGGTTTCAGCCCTTAGATCCTGAAAGAAATGAGGCCCAAATTTAGGTGATCATCATGGCTCAGAATCTGAGCTCTAAAGCTCTAAATCAAAAGAATTGTTCAGCTGAGATTGTGCCTAGATTGTGTATAATAATCCTTTCGAATGCTCAATCACTACTTTTGAGTTGGAACAACACTCTTTGAAATTTGTTTAATGACAAAAAAAGATTCTGGAAAATGAGCAATTTCATTCTTATTTCAATGTCTGTAAAACATTTGGATAAGGTGGGGTAAAACACATTAGCATGCAACTGACAGGAAATTAAATAATATGAAATAACTACTTGACAATTTTACAACATCAGGCAAGGAAGGCAACTGCATTCCAATTTAAGAGACCTGTATCCATGCGGTAGATCTCAGGTTTGACGAAAACTCTCTTTAGCAAGATGGCAGATCAACTGATTATGAGCCATCAAATTATTTTTGACTCCTAAAGATCAATCAATCAGAATAGAGCTGGAAGGGACCTTTGAGATCTTCTTGTCCAACCCTCTGCTCAAGCAGGAGACCTTATATCATTTCAGACAAGTGGCTGTGCAGTTTTTTCTTAGCAACCTATAGTGATGAACCACTATAGTGATGAACCACTATAGTGATGAAGGCAAGCTCCACTGGTTAACTATCCTCATTATTAGGAAGTTTTCTCCTTAATTCCAAGTTGCTTTTTTCCTTGATTAGTTTCCTTCTATTGTTTCTTGTCTTGTCTTCTGATGCTTTGGAAAATAAATTGACCCTCTCTTCTTTATGGCAGCTCCTCAAATACTGCTATCATGTCACCCCTGTTCCTTCTTTTCTCTAGACTGGCTATATACAACTCCTGCAACCATTCTTCATATGTTTTTGTCTCCAGGCCCTTAATCATCTTAGTTTGCACTTTTTCCAATAAATAGATGACAGCAAATAGTTTATTTCAATTTATTCTGAATAATTATTAAATAATTGATTAGTCTTGTTTTTAAACCTTACATCCATGACTCTAGCTGGGAAAATGTAGGGAAGTCACAAAATTACACCAGGAAAGAAAGGAAATATTCTTATATTCTCTCTTTGAGAGAGACGGCTAGTTCAGAAATGTGCAATATAAATTGAAAAAATGTCCACTCCTTTAAAAAAAAACACTACATACCATCATTTTCAGCCTGTTACAGCTTTGGAATAAATTTGTATAATCAAGCCTTCCCACAGAATTGCCATTATAAGCACATGTACATGTATGAAGATTCTTGGTCAACCAGTCATGGTTGTCCCAAAAATGCTTTTTCAAGATCGATACTATAATGGAAGATAATATATGTTATAATATGATTGATGTTATCATATTTGTGTATATGTATGTATGTATGTGTATGTATGTATGTACAATGATGTGGGATAATACCCGAGGGAAGCTAAACAGCACACACACACATACATACATACATACATACATACATACATACATACATATATATATGTTTTTTAAGTTTTCACGGGTATTTACATGTGTGCTGTTCAGCTTCCTTCGGGTATTATCCCACGTCATTGTGGGATAATATTTAAAATTTAACATTTAAATCTAAAAGCACTACAATGACGTGGGATAATACTCGAAGGAAGCTGAATGGCACACACACACACACACACACACATGTACACATACACACACACATACAGGCTTCTGTATAATTTGTATAATATATTATATGTATAATTCTGTATGTATAATTCAGACGAACTCAATGCAGAAGCCTGATGATGGCAGATGAGATTCTGCCGAAACGTTGCTACAACTTTAAAAGCACAACTACAATGACGTGGGATAATACCCAAAGGAAGCTGAAAAGCATACACACACACACACANGGGATAATACCTGAAGGAAGCTGAACAGTATATGTATGTATGTGTATATGTGTGTGTGTGTGTGTGTGTGTGTGTGTGTGTGTAAAAACTTTGTAATGATTGTATAAAGGGATAGGCTCATGTAATGTTATCTGGCAACAAAATAGAAGTTTTGCTTTATTCTTTTTTGACTTCCTAGTATATAACTGTGAGAAAAAAGTGTTAAATAAAGGTAGCAGAAGATGTATTCCAACTTTTCTTTCTACTCAGACTGTTTGGATAAACAAATATTGAGAGTTCACTATTTCATGAGCACCCTCAAATAGTTTACATTTAAACTTCAAATATGAGCTCAATTTTTTTATTAGGATTCTTACATAATGGCAACTATTTGATAAAGACTGAGGTAGTGTATTCCATATTGCGATTTTCTAACAGTGAAGTTTCATTATATTGAAGTAAAAATATGATGAACTTCTTAATTTTGGAAATGGATATTAAAACAACCTGAATTTGATTTCATTTTTTTTACTTTTTATTTTATATATGTGTGAGTTTTTATGTGTGTGTGTACCTAACTACTATCTAAAATTATTTTATACAGTCTCAACAAGGAAAGTGAAGATTATAATAATTAATTTTGATTCATTTTCCCATATATAAATAAAGTGGGATATGAAAAGTTGAGTGCATCTGGGAAACACAATTTAAAATCTTGATTTTAAGATACAAGCATTAAGGCTGGAACTTCAAACAGTACCTTGATAATGTTATTATTAAAAATTAATTTGAAAAAGGTATGTTGGACAAATGCTAAATTAGAAAACGGAAATGTTCTAATGTTTCAAAATTTAAAGCTGTACTGCTATGTATCAATGAACTAAATGAAAATTGCTTCTTAAAAGCACTTATAGGACTGCAATGTTCAATAGCTTTATAGTAGTTTCAAATAAAATATATTTAATGATTATTTTTTCTGCAAATATTAGGATAACATTTCTGGGAAATGCTGATAAAAACTTTTTTTTACAACACAGCGAAAAAGAAAATGTAGGCATACCACTATGAAACTTCAAAATACTAATGAAGTTAAATTGCTTTTTTCAATAGTTTGTCACACAATAATGCTAGCATTATAAAATATACCTTAAAAAAAGCAAAAGCACTTGGACTTCATGATATAAGTGCATTTTGCAGTAGGACTGGTATTGCAAATGATGATGTATCTAAGTAGCCAGGTTTTATTTTTTTAAAAATAAAATAAATGTCAAATGTTTTAACCATTCGAGTGAAAATTCAAAGTAACCATTTATGTCTAATTTATATTTTAATTCTCCAAATAAAGAAACATTGAGAATACTATTAAAAAGAGATCAATAAATAAGTTTGAAACCTACCAATACTGGTAGCAGGTGTCATGCACAAAACTGACCCTGTGTCATGCAATGGTAGGTGAAAAAAGGTGAATAAAGGGAAGAAACAGGTTAGCTGTTTAGAGTTAACATTCAAAGATCCAAGCATCCCAAGGAAAAATCAAAGTGAGTTAAATAGAAATTCAAAAAGACTATTCATAGCTTCATTGCTATTCTAAAACATTTCATTTCTATGTACAAATCTGTATAAATATACAACAAATGACATTCTTTACTACAGTCAATGATCACATGTTATCAATATACAGTAAGTAGAACCTCTAGTCAGAACCATAATTCGTTCTGTAACTTTGGTCACAACCTGATTTGGTTGTGACCTGAACCTAATTTTTGAAATTTGGTGATTACAAAAAAAAAAATGGCGCAGAAGGGGAAATCGACTGCGGGATGTGTGTGTGATTTTTTTGGTTGGAACCCAATTTGGTCATGGTCAGAAGCATTTGTGACCAGAGGTTCATGTTATAGATCATCATAATCTATACAGCAAACATTTCCTTTAGTGTTGAACAATGGGGCATTCTCATTAAAAAGAATTCAGTTTGAATAGTATATATAACAATAACTGTTTTACAATGTGATCTCTATTCCTGCAAGCTTGGTGTCATCTGCATATGTATATGAGTTCCCCTTCTATTCCCTCATCTAAGTCATTTATGAAAATACTAAAGAGTACGGGGTCTAGGGCAAAATCTTGGGGTACCCACTGCTTACTTCCCTCCATGTAAAGATAGTTCCATTAAGGACTACATATTGAGTGTGGTTTTCAGCCAGTTTGAAACTCATCTGGTGGTAATTTTCCCACATTTTTCTAACTTACTAAGAAGGTTGTGATCTACTTTGTCAAATGCTTTACTGAAATCTAAGTAGACTATGTCCACAGCATTTCACTGGTCCACTCATTCAATTACTTTGTCAAAGAATGAAATGAGATTGGTTTGGCATGATCCATTTTTGACAATCCGTGTTGGCTTCTGGTTATAACTTTGCTTGCTTTTAGGTGTTCACAAATCTGTTGCTTGATTACCTTTCCCATGATCTTCATGGGTATTGATGTCAGGCTGAGTGGTCTGTAGTTTTCTGGATCATTTTTTTCTCTTTTTTGAAGATTGGAATCACATCAGTTCTTTTCTAATCCTCTGGTAATTTCCTGGTGCTTCAGGAACTTTGAAAGATATAGTTCAGAGTTTCCGAGATCACATCTACCAGAACTCTGGGATGTAATCCATCTGATTCTGGTGACTTGAACTCATCTAGGGTAGACAGGTTTTCTCTTACCATTTTCTTGCCTATTTTAATTTCTACTCTTAGTCTGTCTTTTACTGTTCTGTTCTTGGTAGAGGTTGGACTGTTTTTTTTTCCTTTTGCATGAAGATGCAAAGAATGAATTAAGAAGCTCTGTTTTCTCGCTGCTACCCATCACTTCCTTGCTGTCTTCTCCCATTAGTGGACCCATTGTTTCCCTGACCCTTTTCTCATTTTTTTATATGTTGAAAGAACCTTTTTAAAATGATCTTTTATTTTTATTGCAAGTCATAGTTCATTCTGAACCTAAGTAACCTGACTTTTAACCTTAATAACCTGACTTTGCAGATTCAGGTTATATGCTGGTATTCTGCCTTAATTATGTGTCCCTCTTTCCATTTTTTATACTAATCCTTTTTTGTCTTAAGCACCTTAATATTAAGCACCATTCAAATTGACAGAACTCATATGTATGAAACAACTATGCACCAAAATGTGTATGTGTGTACAGTATTGTTAAAATGTTTTTCTAGAATATTCTGCTTGTTAACACTGGTTCATTTGGGGCATAGAGTCAAACTCTAGGTTACGGTTTACTATTATCTACACAAGAAATTGTGAGTTTCATATTCACATGTTATTCTCTTAATGGCATCACATGGGGTTTTGTTTTGTTTTTTTAGGTCCCTTTTATGTTACACATAAGATCAGATCAAAATTTGATGGACAGATACCTATGGGTTATTGCAACAAAGCAATTTCTATACATATTTATCAATTAATCATTGCTTTACTATATGCAACAGACACATATGTCTGGGAAATGATGTTTGCTGGGAAGGGAAATCATGGGGCAGTATTGTTAGTATTTGCCTAACATTAGGCAAATACTTTTAAAAAACTTTAAAATCCTTCTAGCAAATATTAAAATGGCAGAGAGAAGCAGGAAAAAGAATGAAGATAAGATTAAGACGTGTAATCTAATGTTACAGTGATAAAAGATTCTTGTTATCTTATTCTATGCTATTGCCAGATTTTATAGCCTTTGTGAAACTTTCTCATATGATGTCGTACCATGATGGCGAACCTGTGGCACACAGAGCCATTTGTGCCAGCATGCGAGCTTACTTACCTCACTAAGCATACGCAAGTCTCACATCTGATTTTTCGGCTGGTTTGAGGTTTTTTTCGGCCTCCCAGAGGCTTGGAAAAAGCCTCTGCAAAGGCTTTTCAAGACGAATAGGCCCGTTTTGTCACTTTCTGTAATACCAGAAGTGACGAAACGGGCATATTTATTCAGTCTGAGAAGCCTTGCAGAGGCTTTTTCCAAGCCTCTGGGAGGCCAAAAAAATCAGCTGTGAGGCACAGTGCAGGTAAGGGGGTGGCGGGGGGTGGTATGGTGGGGATTACACGTGCATATGCAGGGGAATGGGGAGGCACACACTGCATTCTGGGTGCTGGCACACAAGTGCGTGTGTGCTAACATGCGTGCAATTTTTGGCACAGGAACCCAAAAAGGTTGTAGTACTGTAGTACATGGGGCCTCAAGTCACCATCAAATGAGATAGTAGATGGACAGTGTCATGGATATCAAACAGAATTTTTCCTCTGGAAAGAAATAAAAGAGTAGCCTTCTGTATGCAACAGAAACAGAGAAGGAGAGGGCAAATCCACCACCACAGGGTGATTGTTTAGAGGAAAAGCAGAACACGAAGCAGAAGCATAATATACTGATAGTTCTCAACTTACAACTGCTCATTTAGTGACCCTTCAAAGTTACAACAGCACTGAATGAAGTGACTTATGACCATTTTTCACAATTGCCACTTTTGCAGCATCCGCATGGTCATGTGATCAAAATTCAGATGCTTGATACCTGCTTCCAATTTATGACGGTTGCTGTGTCCTGGGATCATGTGATCACCTTTCATGATCTTATGACAACGGGAGACCAGATTGACTTAACTAATACTAATTTAACAACTCCAGTGATTAATTTAACAAATGGCAAATGTCATAAAATGAGCAAAACTCACTTAAAAAATGTTTCATGTAACAATAGAAATTTTGGGTTCTATCATAAGTCAAGGACCAGTTGTACTATGCCTTGGGTTGTAGAAAATAAAGGCAAGATATAGTAACAACCACAAAAGCAATATATTCCCAGTAAATCTTCATATATTTGCTATGTCCTATATAGAAAATATCTATATAGAACATATATCGTTCTTCAAAGATGCCAAAGAACTGAGACAAGACGCAAAGGTGTTTTTTCAGGAGGCAACTGGACTTTCTTGTTTTTTCTTTGAAGACATTTTGCTTCTCATCCAAAAACTTCTTCAGCTCTGATTGGATGGTGGGGAATGGAAAGATTTATATTTCTTGCAGACTAAACCTTTGCCCACTATCCAGTTGCCTCCTGAAAAACCCACTTTTGGGACAACCATGACCTGGAATCACTGAGAATCTCTACAAACTGAGACAAGATCATGCCTCTTTCAGACTGCTGAAAGACCAGGGTTAATCAAATGGGTTCAGACTGAAAACTTTTGATCCTCTTTACGCACTTCTAAACATTTTACAATATTCTTCAGAAATATTAAAAGTTTTCTTTTTAAAAAAAAAAAGCCTCGTCAATGTCTTCCTAAAAGAGGTGGCAAAAGGACACAATTATTCAGATGAAAACACAAGGAATGGGATCACGTGGGGGCTTTTTTTATCCAAAGACAAAGGAATCAAAATATTTCTTTACTTCTAAACAGAACTTACCTGTGGGAATAAATGATGCATGTTGCTGCAACTGTGCACTAGCAAAAGCCTGTTGGTAGTGCAAGAAACTGGGATTAAAAACAGCACTGGCACCATTGTTTTTCTCAAGTGCTTGTCTCTTTGGTAAAGGATGAAGGACAGCAGATGGAAAGGCCTGTGGATTAAATACACACATACACACACAAATACAAACACACACACACACGTGTATATATATATATATCCATATATATCTATATACATAGATTTATATCTTAAAACGAGGACTGTGTAATTATTACAGCTTTTTCAACAGTTGAAGAAGCCTTGCCATATTCCAAAGGCAGCAATGTAAAATTTTATTATTATTGGCAATTAATTAAACTAAATTAAACTAAACTTATAGAATCATATTAGTAATTAGACAGAGCCTAGAGAAAACATTATTTTTTTGAAATAAGGTTAAAATATTTGCGTTTGTTTCTATTTACAAAAGGCACTTTATTTATTATAAACAGCGTCAATGATTAAAAAAACACATTTTTTTCTTCACTTTGACTTTTTAAATAAGTCAATGGAAGATGAAACTTTGTTAGAAAAGATGCTAGGTTATTCTGTCATGTCTAACATGTGAAAATTAGATTACTTAACTGCTGAAATTATGCCTTATAATTAAGAGTGCAATTCAGATAAACGTTAAATTTATTTGCATTTTGGAAAAGCTACATGCAAAGCAAAAGGTGAAAGTCAAAGTACCAGGTCTACAGTTGCTTCAAGAGGTCGCTTCATTGCTTTGGCAGTCGATTGAGTCTTTTTAAGAATAGGCAGCGAGCACATGATGGCAGTGGCCAATGGAATTCAAGCGAATTAACATACAGGTAAACAGCAAGCAGAGGTGCATCATGGGAACGGCATTGCATTGTGGATAGTTGAGAAGGAAAAAAATATTCTGAATGCAGGATACAACATACAGAACACTAGACATGCACAACAACAGAAATACTTCATCATCTAAAGAAATGAACATCTTGGATTAGCACTGAAGCAAAAAATGCATTTGTCGTAATTTAGTTAAAAACATATAAGAATAAAACAGATGTTTGGAATTTAGGAAAGTTGAACAAAGTAGCAGCTTGCAGACAAATAAGCATCAGTAAGCTTTTATACTACGTAGGAAAGCAGTTATTGCAATGATTTTCCTAAACAAATACTGATAAATTAGTTATGCCATATTAGGAAGCATACGTTAATTTCCAAAAATTAACAATCAAAATTGAAATCAGAGGAAAACAATATTTTAATGAAATGAACACATATATAAAACCTAGAAAGATTAATATTATTTTAAAGTGTTTTTTACTGAGATCTTTAGTTAACGTTACTTCTGATCTTTAATTTATCACATTCAGTATAGTTTAAAATGTTCTCTAATTTTAACTATATTAGGAACCACGGATTACCATGTTAAATAGGAAAAAATGGTTACACATTTTGTTTGGGGATTTTAACAGAATTACAGAACTGGAAGGGAGCTTGGAGGTCTTCTAGTTCAACCTCTTGCTCAAGGAGACCCTATACCATTTCAGGCAAATGCCTATCCAGTCTCTTCTTAAAAGCCTCCAGTTACGGAGCACCCACAACCTCTGAAGGTCAGCCATTCCATTGGTTAATTGTCCTCATTGTTGGGAAATTTCTCCTTAGTTCTAGGTTTTCTCCCATTGAATAGTTTCCCTCCATTGTTTCTTCTCGTTTTCTGGTGCCTTGGAAAATAGCTTGTCCCGCTCTTCTTTGTAACACTCACTGAATAATGAAACACTGATATGTCACCCCTAGACTTTCTTTTACAAGACTAGATATACCCAATTCCTGCAACTGTTCTTCATACATTTTAACCTCCAACCCCCTCATTTTGTGCTCTTCTCTGTACTCTTTCCAGAGTTTCAACATCCTTTTTATAGTATGGTGACCAAAATTGAATATTGAAAACTGAGTATCCCAAGATTGGTCTTATTAAGGCATTATAAAATGGTACTAACACATCACATGATCTTGGTTCTATCCTTCTGTTAATGCGCCCTACATTACATTGGCTTTTTTGGGCGGCTACCACACACTGTTGGATTACATTTAAATAATTGTCCATGAGGACTCCGAGATCCCTCTCATAGTTATGGCTTTTGAGCCAACTTTCACCTGATCTGTACCTGCATATTTGTTTCTTCTTGCCTAAGTGTAAAACACTTTTCTCTACATTGAATTTCATTTCATTTCAGGCCCAATGTTCAAGTCTATCAAGATCCATCTGGGTCTTGAACCTGTCTTCTGGGGTGTTGGCTATTCCTGTCAGTTTGGTGTCATCTGCAAATTCGATGAGTTCCCCCTGTATTCCCTTATCTAAACAATTTATGAAGATATTGAAGAATAGGGTTTGCAAGGCTTCAGCGGTGGCAGGAATCCGCGATTGTGCGCGATTTCTGCTGTGCTCGCCACTGGAGTGCCCTCGATCCAGCTGGATTTC